>JAHPZR010009617.1:0-32500 GCA_019787425.1 Platygyra sinensis | reverse complement strand
CTGTGTTTTTGTCCAGAAAATGGTTGTACCACATGATCGCCTTCCCTTTCTCTGGTTTCACGACAAGGTTGCTTTTGTGGCAGTTTTGGGCGAGATTGCACTTCCAACCCTCTCCTTTCTCCCAGGCCTGCCAAAAGAGGCGGAACAGACAATTGACAAGTATTGATGATAATTAAAACTCCAAAACTCTCGCTGTGCGACAAGAATAGATATTTCTCTTGAATGGGTTGCTAATCCATCGCAGGTTAACTCTAAGAATTGAAATATTGTTAGCTTATTGTGTCTTTTTGGGTGGAGAGAGGAACTGTGTGATGACGATCTATCTATTTCATACGTTATCCTAGCTATTTTACTTGGCGAAAAGGCTACAATTCGATTCTAGTGCACTGTTGTCAGAACGTGAAGAGCGGATGTTACATTGTGACTAATTGTTTGTTAGAACAAAATGAACGCCAAAGAATTGTGACGTCCATGATATGTAACGTCAGCCCTGCCAACGTCAATGCATGCGCCATGTTGCTCGACAATGAAGCTGACCAAGACATTTCTACCTCGGGTTCAGCTAGTCCTCGAGGGGTCATAAAAACAGTTAGTTGTTCTGTCGATTGAGTTTCTCTTATGTTCTTATAGTCATTTATTGTCAGCCATACCTCTGTTGAAAATGTTTCGTTGTCTGCGAGAGGGAATGCGGTCTCTCCGCCTTTTTCGGGCTCGTTTAGGTACAACAAGACCGTGGCAAGTCTGCAATATCAGTAAAGCAATAATAAAGATATAAACGTGTTAGATGTTGTTGGAGCAAGCATTTTTTCCAAGAAAATCCGACAGGCTACGGTAACAAAATTCTGTTGAAATATAGTGCTTCGTTCGTTTAAAATAAGTTCTTAAGGCAAAGCGTTTGTTAGTTCACGCCTCTGTTGAAATCTATGTAACAGTTACACGTTCCAAGAATGTCTTGATAACTTTATAAGCTTTGTTTTATAGCAATATCTCACAATAACTAATTTACTTAAACGTAAGGAATTTTAAAATCTATGCCACAAATTTCCTATGATGGGACGCGATCTTAACACGCCCTCACCCTTCGGTGGATTTGAAACTGAAACTCAGGGAAAGAGAAAGCATGCCCTGACTAATTTGAGTGTACTGTTTTAACTTGGGCAGTTTATTGCCCCATTGCAGACCATGTGATGACAATTATGTCTAGGATTGAACACTATAATGAGATTCAAAATTTAATTCCTTATGATAAACATCACAAAGTGTCCTCATTTGATAAAAAGTCACTAAAACACACACAATTTTGTCAAATATGAAGTAATTCGAAAATGTCAAATAAACCCGCCAAATATGGTGAAATATGAATTACTATTTAAACAACACTTGCGTGCAATCCTGGTCATAAGAGTGTGATGATGCTCTTGAGAATTACTGCTTTCAAATTTTCAAATAGTCGCCTGTGTATGATTGAATAGTTTTTAGGTGGATAAAAGAACAATTCTCTAGAGGATATCAAGTAGTTGGTAATGGGAAACAAACCACTCAATCTAAATAGGTATATCTCTTTCTTTTTATTCTTGGGAGAAACTGAATGACCTCCCCCGCGTCTCGTGGTCTTCGCTTCGTTTGTTGTTGATGATCACTCTATACAAACCCTAACCTGCATAGTCGACAGTCCTCGTCTTTCGAGAAAGAGCAGCACGGCAGGTCTTTTTGAAGCTCATCTGAGTCGTGATGACAGTGGTAATGACCGTGAACGTCATACTTAACGACCTGAGAAGAATGAAAAAGTTTAATGAGATAATAAGGTTTTTCAATGACAGACAAAAATAACATTCGGAGCATTGTAACGTTGGTTCTGTAGCATGAAAGGGTGATGAAGTAGGTAGGAGGATTGCTACTCCTACCCTCCCCTCCCCTCCTCCCCTTGGCACTCTTGGCACTTAACAGACTGTCTGGTTTCTTGACAATTCACTGGTACTTTACAATCCCGAATGGAAAGGATAAGTGAGAGCCGTTCTCCAATGACACAACATAACGAATCCGGTTAGAACCTAGTCAAACCGCCGGACAGCGTCTAATCGGAGTACATTGCGATATGTAACCACTTATGCGGGCAGCGGTTCTCCTTCTTATTTAACAACAATTTCACATTGGCCCCTCATTCGTTTTAAAGTTTGAATGAGGAAAAATGTTATAAAACTCTCGCAGAGTGGAACACGAAAGTTCAGTTTCAAAATTCGTCTGCTTTGGGTGACAGTTGACACGGTTACGTACCTGTAAAGGTTCTGTGCTGTTGATAAATTCTTCTGGAAGTAGACTTAAACGCGACAGTCTAATAAAAAGACGAGAAAGAGACTAAATAGTCAAGAGGAGATAAGGAAGCGAAGAAGCTATAAACCAAACTTTAGTTTCAAGAACCCACTGCTACTCAGGCTAATATCGTAATACACAAAGCAATATTCAGTCTGATTCCAGAAATCGTTTGCTTGAGCAAACAATGCGACTTGGTGCGGTGCAATCATTACAAAAAGCAAGAACGAACGACTTCTTTTTTTAGTCTGTGGGATCCTAATAGCAATTTGTTACGTGCACGCAACTATTTTATCAGTTTCACGCCAACGTTAGACGCCGACTGGTGCATAGGGCATCACCCAGACTCCTCTTTTTCTGTCGTCCCTTGGCTAGCCGTGTGGTTTTCTCCCAGTTAAAGTTTGGGGCCTAAGGTTTTGCCTCTGCAGTCGTCCTTCAGCTGAATTTGCGATGGCCTCTCCTCTTTTTAACCTCTGGTTTCAATCTGAGAGCTTTCGAGATGTTAGTCGTTTCTCTACCTACCACGTGACCGATCCAACTCGAGAATGTTTAATAACTGTAGTCAGTTTCCTCGACCTTGTCACGCTAATGTTGTCTGCAACTTGTCACGCAACAACTTTGGGTGTCAAGTTGTATATTGAACATTGCACGATATAGCCAACTTCACTGAAAAGGTATAAAGTACAATTGTTTTTTAATTGGCACCAGTCTCCTACCTGCCATGAAAATCCGAAAGGATCGGATACTTGGGATCGTTGTGAAACATCCAAACTTGGCGGCTATTGCGACTCCGCAGTCGAGGCTTTGTCCTTCGTACTTTGTCAAAGTAATCTTTTATGACTGGAACAGTTACTTTGCTGAATTCTTCAAAATCGATTTTTCCTAAAATTGGAACGAAATGAAAAGTTATAAGTTCAACTTTATGGACAGAATTAATCTCTTACTTGGTTGAAGCTGGTGCTGTAGAAACTTCTAGTAACAGAGAATTCTCTGTATCCAACGCAGTTATCATTTAGTATTCGGTTTTCCAAAAAATCATTTGGTCATTGGATTTCTCAATGCAATATCAGTAAATTGTCAAAAGACTCAGGGCTTGGATTTCAAGTTGGAGCTAGCCATCAAAACGAACCTTTGTATGTGTGGTGCCGGGTGATGTCAAACTGGGTTATAAAGGAAAAGAAAAACTAATCATCAATTTGAAAAACTCACATTAGGAAGAAGGGATTTTATCTACCACTGAGCGTTTGAAAATGATAATAAGCGACATCCCGTCATACATACATGCACTCTTTGCGTAGATAACACTGTTCAACCTTGTTCTTTAGGGCTCTTTTTCCCGCCCCTCTTAACTCCAAGCCAAAAGCCCTGGGAACGAGGATGTATACCGTTGCTTGTTAATTAAAGACTCACCGTTATCATCTTTGTCCATTTTAAGTTCTTTAAACCTGGTAAGCATTAAAACAGTTAAACGATTAGTCATAAAAAAAAAAAAAAAAAAAAAAAAAAAACTCGTTCTACATGTGGAAGCCACGTTGGAAGTCATTACTCCGTTTAAATCCAGAGTCATCGACCAATCAGAAGACCAGGTCGATTTATGTTATTTCTATATTTGATAGTGCAGTCGATGCTTTTTGTAAGGAATATCATTGTGAATTACAATTATTGCATGAATTGCATGAATTGCACTGCATGAATTTTTTTCAACCTCACACGGAAGTAACTGTGTTAAATGGTTTTTTAGTATTTCTATAATTATTCCTTACATTTCAAGAAGATCTTCTTCAGTAAAATACAGGTCTTCCTTTCCACGAACATGCATAATCTGTAGATATGTAAAAAGATTAAACTTCTGGCAATATTTGCTTAGTTTATTAACTAATCTTAACTCCGCCTAAACGATAGAAGTCGAGAACTTTTTAACCGAGTTTCACGTTGAACAGTGCAATTTAAAAGGTCCTGAGTTTTCACTTCGAATAAAGCAATTTAAAAAGTCCCTTGCCAGGAACGCAACATCCGTATGTAAGGCTAGCCATTGTAATATTCTCACACTTTTAGTTCAGCCGGTTGAATGGCATATTACGCAATTAAAAATCCTTATGTGATATAAGGCCAGATTGCCACCATCATTTTGATGCCAGGGGGATTTCAAACGCGATGTTTGACGAGTTAGCTGAAAGGCCTCTGATGAGTCGCTTGGCAGGGATGAAACATGCGTATGTAAGGCTAGCCATTGTAATAATCCCACATTTTTCCAATCTAATTAAGCTAAGCTAAACTTTGTTTAATTCATTTTTCTTTTTTCGAGTGTTGTTTTACAGGATCATAAACCATAGTCAGTGTTGGTGAGTTTATTGTGAGACAAATTGGATCTCTGCCTTATTTCTGAGTACCAAAATAGGCCAAAACTTAAATCGTAGCTCCCTTGAATGTGAAAAACTTTAGTTTGAAGGTATCAACTTTCCATTGGCTTATCGGTTTTCAGGTGTCGAGTGCCCAGACACGCGTTGTGAACAAGTGATTTCTTGTTTAGAATCTTGGTTCAGAAAAGATGTTTCAGTGCTGTATATTTTCTTGATGTCAAATTACATCTGTAATTATTTATCAAGCATTAAAGGAATTAACTAAATTAAATGACAATACATACCTCAGCAGGCTCTATGAATCCATCATCATTGTTATCCCATATTTTAAAAGTCCTCTCCGATGTTTCATCATCAATGGTCTCGTTGGCCTTGGCAAGAGGGCTCTTCTCCAAACCGAGGCGCTTTGCAAAGCTGATCAGGTGATCACATTCCACTTCAGTCAGAAAATTTGGAATCTCTTAAATAGAAATCAGAATAAAAAACATCAGAACAAAATTTTCCACGAACACGGTTTAACCAATAGAGATATCCCTGTATCTGTGTATTATCCAGAGGACTCATCTCAGTCAGTTGCAATGGGTTCCGATTTGTCTGACCCATAATTGCAAGCGAGGCTGGAGGTGACCTTGCTTTGATACAAGCATCTGTTTTCCTGATGAATATATATAAATGTAAACTTGTTAGCATTAGAATAACTTGATTTAAAACAGTCTGTACACAAACAAGGTCACCTCCAGCCTCACTGCATTTCAAAGGCCAGGTCACTGAGCAGACAGCTGCAGTATAGTCAATCGGTAAATTTGGTGTATCTTTTAGTTTTAGCTGTTGCTTCAGATAAATCTCACCAAAAATCGGCGGTTTCATGCTGATTGTCTTCACTTTTCTCTTGTGAAATGGAAACATCACCACCTCTTCTTCATGACCAATCTTTATTGAAAAATACAAACAAACAAACAAACTTAGAAATGGAAATGGCATTGCGAATTTATACATGTATGATCGAAACATCATCAGATTTTTCTCGGAAATCTTCGGTTATCTTCGGGAAATGTTCGTAAACGTTTAAACCGGCACTCGAAGAGAAATTCCACATCTACGCTCGCCCATGTATTATTCTCTTTATTTGGATTTCTTTAAAAGAGTGTATAGCCTAAGAGTTGCTTCTCTCTTGTGAAGGACGTGAATCCGCGCACGAACAAGACTGAACTGACAGGTGGGACTATCAACATGTAAATTCCTTGTACTCGTCTTTATACATTTTTTGAAGTAACCTTTGGGAGAATTTGAAGATCGTGAAAAACATTTCAAAAAAGGCAACTGAGATGATGTTAAAGAAGTTAAGACGAAATCCGATAGAAGATGGAGCAATTTCAGGTTTTAGTGGACAAAAATCTGTACCAGAGTAATTTTAAATATTTTACAGTCATTTTTACATTTTTTTTAAAGCTAAATACATAAATAATTGCCTGAAATAACTCCGAAAAATAATTTCCCACGGGAACGAGAGAAAATAAATTTCAAAGTTCAGTGATTTTGTGGAAACACAGGCAAAATTCCATCATCAGTTTCATTTCACCAAAACTTTTAAGCGTTTCATACGAAGTTCAACATTCGTTTTCGACGTTTGGTGTTGCTAGAAATGAATTGTTTTGAGAAGATATTTAAAAGAGCCCTACAGAAGTTTGCAATACAATGTAAATAATCTTGGTACAAGATTTTTGTCCACTTGTTACTCCAACGTCTGGCGGATTCCGTCTTAATCTTTTTTCAGTCAAGCCGCTCCACTTTTCGTTAGCGCGTGAATACGTGAATACCACTTGTTCGCGAACTGTTTTTTTTTTTTCTTGATACGAACACCCATCAGTCGAATGGGACCACAGAAAGACGATTGAATTCGCAGCCTATTATAACGTTGATTTTATCAGAATTAATGTTTCGCATCGCAATCTGATATAGACAAAGACTAGCAGAGTAAACAGGAAAACATGTTGAAGTTAAGAACATTTTAAGAAATTTTTCTGTTCGCAAAGATCTCAACTGAGGGATAGTGTGTTTCAATTAAAAGGACAGCACCTTATGCACGTGTTCGTCTGAGGTTGCCAATTGCCTAATTACCGTAAAATCATAAAAAAAATAAGTGATAAACTGACTTATAATTACTATCGTTCATCATTTGAGCAAGTTAACAGTCAGTTCATCAGCAAACGATACTAAGATAGTGATATTAAATTATCACAGATTTTCAACTTACCTTCACCGGCTCACGCAGTTTTGGAGTCCACTTCGTTTTATCGAATTCCTCGCTGCTCACTTTTAATAGGCAGCATAATAAAATAAGACCGAACATTGCAAAATATTTCCAGTTTTCCATGGTTGCTTAAAACCAGGGAGCTTCTCGCTTGAAATCGTGTGATAACTGGAGATTTGTATGTAAGGATTGCGATGAATATGGATTTTGCAAGGTTTTGGCAGGTTCCTGCACACGAACAAAGCAAAGATAGTGACGTAACAAAGCGAGTCTTAACCGGTGCTGACAGCTGTTTGGTAAATTAAGTTAAAGTTTCTCTACAACTCATAAAGCTGGTGAAAAAAGTCCAAGTAAATGGTATTCCGTGGACAAATTCAAAACACAGTTGTTTCTAGCTGGCGGTCAGTTCCTACAATTCCACAATTTTTTATATGCGCGAATTGTTTTCTTTTCGCCGAATTGAAAATATTGTTTTCTGTAAGCACGTGTTTTGCAAATTAAATGTCTTATTTTGAGAACAGGTATAAAAACCTGAAATAATTCGTGCGATCAAAATTTGTTTTATTTATAGTGAAAAGTGATGAAAGGAGAGCGTTGTGATCACAAGATTGTACGTTTTAGTCGCAACCTTAGGTAAATTCCTTGTTGTGCTCGGAAAATCAGGGGAGGGGGTTACTTTTTGCTGGTTACAAAATATTTACTCTGTAAGTTTAGCAGAATAATTGATCATCTCTCATAAAGAAATAATTAAGAAATTGATCTAAAAGTGCCAATCATCCTCCCAACCCCCACCCTCCAAGAAAGATTTTATGTGTCCTCCAGCCTCGGATAATATCACTGATTTCATTGACTTCGGAAATCGATATATTGCTAATTATATATGCAATTTTTCAATTCAGTGACATTTAAAACTATATATCTTCTCTGCTTAGATATAGAACCACTCTCCCTGACATTTTTCAAGTATTGGTCCAAAATTTGTACTTTTTCCGCGTTTATATAACCTCGTCTAAACACTCGGTGTTTGTTAGAATTCTCGAAAGTTGTGTAGATCCTTGACTGCGTCTCGGATTTAGCGAGCCCCCTCGTGTTTTGAGAAGGCCATGTAAACACGAATAAACTGCTCTACTGCTTAAAAAGAAATCTGGAGCTCATAATCTAATTGGTAAATAGAAAGATTAGTTTTTGATTATAAAGTCGTAAAAGTAATAATATAATGAAATGTTAATTCCAGAAATGGAAATTTTGTACTTGACACATGAACATTGTCAATCAGGTCTGAGACTGTTGAGGTGTACATAAAAAAAACACTCGAGAGGATTTGCTGGAGATCGGGCAGGTAACTTCTTTAGATTTTCAGATGTAACTTTGAAACCCGAAAACTCATGAACGATTCATCAAGCTTAAACAGAAGCAATCATGACGATGATGTGTTTTTGTATATCTGATCTTAATTAGCTTATTTCTAAGATTTTATTTCTCCATTTTCTCCTAGATTTAGTTTCGATTGAGAAGATGTATCAATCACGAAAGACCGTGTTTAACCACATTTCCAAACACTATGAAGTTAGTCAAAAACACTCCGTCGCGCGTCGTATTTGCTCTCTTCTCGGTGTTTGTAAATATGGTCAAATACAGTTTTTCGTGTTTGAAATCTTACTAGACAATTTTTGGTGATGATGACGCGATATGAGTAAACGTATCAAAGTGGCACATTCAGAATCAGAATTCTGTATCGTATTCTTCACTCACAGCTGTTGTTGTCAAGTGCGTCGCTTCTCTAGGCGTTGTACTCTCAGTGTCACTTTCATGTTCAACTATACTCAAAGGAAACACTGAGAAAATTAACCATTTGAAAGCGTCCTGTGTTATAGCGAGAAATTCAGTACTAAATGCGGCCCATTGGGTTCACTATAAGAGGAACACAAACAAGTTTAAGTTTCGTGTGCAAATTTCTTGCGATAATTTCAAGTTCTACTTGATCAAGTTCTTCTAAGAGAAGCATTATAGATTGCATTATACGATTGCCCGCGAAGTTCTGCGGAGGCAGTTGGCCAACAGAAGGGCCTTTTGGAGTCATCTGCTCTTCCGTAAGAGGAAGAGGTGAAGACGTTTCTGTTCTTGTTAATTTCGGCCCTTTCGGGGCAACCTCTTGTGAATCATCTATAATTTCAACAGATGTTTCTTCGTTTGTCATATCGTCGCCTTGACCATGACTTTCTTTTGATTCGACTGTTCCTCCAATTGAAGTAAGTAATTCTTTCTTGGACGATTTATCTTTATCACTCAAAACTTTTTTAATATCATCCAGCTCCTTGTCCTTGTCAGAGTCATTCTTATCTCGCGCATACTTATTTTCAGCTGCTACTTTTTCCGTAATCTCAGCCTGCAAAGCATATGTGATTTCTTTGTTATAATTATTCGGAGCGAGCCAATTGTGCCCCATCTTCCAAGCCCTAAGCTCCCGCTTGCCGTCGCCATTGATGTTGATCCAAATCTTTGCAACCCATTTTTCTCCTTTCTTGACGCGACAGCTTCCTTGATAGGAGAGAGGATCCAAATTGCCGAGCCATCTGTTTGCATTATCTAGCAAGTGATTATACCAGAGAAGTGCGGTACCTCTCCGTGGCTTGATGACCAAATTTGATTTTTCGCAGTGCTCAACCATGTTGCATCTTTGAGATGTCTCAGTTGACCATGCCTTGAAGAAAAGATAATGAAAGTGAAAAGTTAGAGTAACAAACACTCTACTGAATGGTTAGAAAAAACGTTACCTTTAGGTCAGTGGTCCATACAGTCGGAGTTTTCCCGGTTTCTATACCATGGTGCGACAGGGAGTATTCTACTCCCCCTCCTACTGGATGGAATGCCAGTCCATCGCAGGTTTACCCCATCTTTAAATTCACCCGTGCTCATTTTATATGTGGCCGAGGAGAGGCACTGTGAGAGCTAAGCGTCTTGTTCAAGAACACAAGACTATGACCTTGCCCAAAGCTCAAGGCTAGACTTCTAAATACGGTGTTACACACACTAACCATAAGCTAGGCTACCGCGCCTCCTCCTGCCTAATGGTAAAACAAGGCTGTTGCCTAACAATATTTCAAGGAGCCCAGAAGGGCAAAAGCCAAAAAGTTAGGAGCCCAGCAAGTAATGTTTTGGTAGATGCTTAAAAAACTTAGGAGCCCAAAGGACTTTCTTGGGTGCCCCAGGCTGCCGGGCTCCTGTTAGGCAGCAACCTTGTAAAAGGTATTAAAAAAAACTTAAGAAGTAAAGTAAGTCGAGAAGGATTTCTTACTTCTTGCGAGATTTTGTTTTATAGCACGAATAGGGTTGCTTATGCTTTTACCTTCCAACTGAAAGTCGTGTTATCAGCAACAGGAAATGCACAGTCGCCTCCTTCCTCGACGTCATTCAGAAAAACCATGACAGTTAGATATCTGACAGATAAAGTAACATGTTGAATATATGTGAGAAACTAATTGCAAGAGAGTAACCTGGAGAAAAAATTAGAAACAAAAGTTATTTACTGCAGCCAAATCGTTCTTTCAAATGAGTTTGATGATAGTTGATCCATCAAATCAACTGAACACACGTCCTTTATTTTCTGTATACATGTAAATAAATTTACAAGACAAATCTTAACCAACCAAAACCTGATTGGTCTAGGTAAGAAAAACCTTGAGTTTTTTCTGAAAGCCATTCGATTGACAACACCTCTTTTGTCACTCTAGTTTCAACCGAAAATATGAGTTTTATTTTATTTAGAAAAGAAACAGAAAACAGAAAAGAAAACCAACAAGGAGGTAGATAGACACAAACAGACCGTTAGACAGATAGACATGCATACATGAAGACAGACGTAGGGACAAAAAGAATGGCAGACTGGCAGACAGACGGTCAAACAGATATGAAAAAAATATGCAGAATGACATAAAGATATACAGACGGACAGACGGACGGATGGACAGACGGACGGATGGACAGACGGACAGACAGACAGACGAATAGACGGACGGACAGACAGACGGACAGACAGACACAGGCAAGCAAAAGAACAGTCAGTCAAGCAGACAAACAGACAGACAGACAGACAGACAGCTAACCAGACAGGCAGACAGGCTGAGACAGAGGGTCAGACAGACAGGAAGACGGGCAAATAGACAGTCAGACAGACAGACACACAACCCCACCTTGCTGTCCTCAGTAGAATCTGACACCATCTAACAGTTGATCTGAATGATCAACTTGAAGCCCTTCATTCAGAGTTACAGAAACCGGTTGATCCGGTTAGTCTCAATAAATACATCATTACCAAGGTTGCCGCTGTAATTAAATTCACTTACCTGCAGAGCCTGCAATCTTTCGAGCCGTACAAGCAACACTGTTTCTCAGGAGTGACTGCGTCGCTGTCGTGGTGACAATGATAGTGACCCTCGTCCATGTAACGTACAACCTTTAAGAATACAAAATTACAAGAATAATTTCTCATCAAGCACAACACGTAGGGTACATTAATCAAGTTGGTAGTGATACCTTATAGCCTTGGCTTAAGCTACCTTTAAAGAAAGTAGTAGCCTTTTGACGTAAATTAGGTCTTTAAGTTATTACGCATGCGTTTGACTGATTGATTGATTGATTGATTGACTTTTTCATTGGCTTTGTTATTTAACCCACCGTTCAGCATATACCATAAACGGGATTCTTCTTGTAATATTGTTACAAACCTGTACTGGCTCGCTTTGCTGAAGAATCGGTTTTGGTAGTTTGGTAAGCTGTTCAAGTCTAAGAAAGGAAAACAAATTAAAATTGGTTGTATTACAAGTGAATATATTTAAGACCATATATTTGAACTAGGTATTTCACATATTCACTTGTATTACCCAACATCGGCGGGTATACTACGAACTCACAATGTGACCAGCTCGTTGTGGGCTTCTGATATAGCTCAGTTGGTTGAGTACTGCAGCGTTGTCGCTGAGGTCATCGGTTGAAATCCCGTTCAGGCCTGGATTTTTTTTCAGGCTTTAATTTCACAACTGCGTAAGTTGTGTGGGTAACAAAACTGTCATGATCAATCATATCTTCATATTGACTGCAGTGTTAGCGCGTGTTTAGCTGTAGTTTCGAGGTAACCATGAGTATCCAGTTACAACACGACTTCGTTACCGCATAGAGTGACTGTTTCTTTCAAAGTGTTACGTGTGGCTGGCGCCATTTTCCAACTAATTTTCATTTTAAAGATGAAACAACAACAACATGATGTTAAATGTAAGAAGAACTCGAAAAAAAAATCCGAGTCCCAGATGGAATTTGACCCCCGCGACCCTCCGTGATTTAGTCGGATGCTCTAATCACAGAGCTACTATGTTCATTTTGTTGCCCTAAACTCTCCTAGAGGACAAGATTCAACCTGCTCAATAGGCCATTTTCGAATCACGTTTAGCCTCTTTTTCAAAGCGGGTTTTGGTGCCCATCTTTTAATATGAAAATAAAATTGGGCTATTCGTTTCCATGCGTCATTCATTGCCCTCCAACATTGAGGTCATGCGCTCATGCTAAATTTCGATATTTTCCTTTCGCCTCCTGACTAGGTCAATGAACACAACAAGCCATTGTGGCGAATGGATGTCCTCCCTACCTGTCGTGATAATCTTCAAGTAGCCCTTCGTATTGTAAAAGTTCGTCATCATCGTGCCATAACCAAACTTGCTGACTGCTGTGACTACGCAGGCGCGGTTTCGACTGTTTTTCTTTATCAAAATAGGCGTTGAGATTTTCCACTGAACTTTGTTGTAGTTCTTTGAGGGAAATCTTTCCTAATCAATACATTTTAAAATAACTGTCAATATAATTCCTTTCGCCTGGAAAAATACATGCCATACCGTGCTATTCCAACCGTAATGAATCATGATTTTCTACTGAGTTCGACACTTGGCTGTGTTCATTATGTTGTTTTCTTGTGCTAGGTACGTTTTTTCATAAATAGGTACTGATGCCGGAATTGATTTAAAAAGCCTTGAAATAACGCTGGGTTAGTTAGCCTACTAATTGACTAGTATTAGATTTCTTTAAGGGGGAAAAGCAATACATGAATGATTCGGGTTCGTAAAGGCCTTTTAATTATCAAGCCTAGGCCAAGCAGCAAATTTATTTCTTTTTATAAAAGTCTCGTAATAACGTTTAAGGTTTATCTGCCGCTATCTTATATCGATCTCACCCTATCGCCCACCTTGGGAAAGGGAATTAAACTATCTTGTGTCGCTGGAAGCCTCTAAAGGCAGGGATTCTAAATTTGAGAATAAGCGCTTTTCATTGTCATTATGGGATCTTACCGAAATATCAGTCAAATGGTACTTAACCAGGTGCACTTAGAACATGTCTTTAAATGGTAAATAGTTTACTTTCTACGTACCGTCTTGGTCTTGGTCTAAGTCTAGGGCTTTAAACCTTTAATAGAAAAACATCGACATTAAAAAACAGTCTTTACTTAAACAGATCGATTAATTCATTATTACTTTCTTGTAAATCACAGATTTTCAAAACATTGTAAAAATCAACAAAAGGGACAAAGTCAGATCAACTCACATTTCTAGAACATCATCTTCCGTGAAATAAAGATTTCTTTTTGCAGGTAAATTAAGAGCCTAGAGATTAAAGAAACGTAGAGACATTCTCAGTTATTTAGCCAGTACATGATGTATCAAATGCGTTAGTTCATTTAGGCGTTAGGAACCACTCGATCCGGAGACGAGCCCACTAGCCACGAGTCCACCACGCCTTTCTTATTTATGAAGGGTTCGTGTTAAAACTGAGCAAATTAGACTTTCTCCTGTCCTTACTTCTGTCTTGTCGATAAATCCATCTTTATTTTTGTCCCAGGCCTTTATCTTGTCTTTCCAAGGATCTTCGTCAACACTCTTGCCAGTGTCTTGGGTCAACGGACTTTCGCTCATACCTTTTTCCAGAGCCAAGTCTATGATCATTTCGCATTCTTCATCGGTGAAGAAGTTTGGAATTTCTGTAAAACAAGTTTGTATTTACTAATTAGCGTCAAAAGCAAATAACTCTTCAACTTGGTAAAGAGATTAGCCAATTTTTCTCATGGAAGATATGCGAAGAAACGTTTTCCCCAAATTTATAGAGATTTGTATGGAGACGCCATGCTGGTGCCCATGTACATGGGCACCAACATGGCGACCGGAAACCAGCAGAAACATCTGTCACTGAGTTTTGCTACGAAAGAGTGAATTTATCTCTCGAATAACTCAAAAACGTGACAATAGTACTTTATTCTAATACAAGAACTGTTCAGATAGCCGAATTCCCCGAAATAAGTCACCTTTTAAACCAACATAACAGCTCTCTCGCCAGTCATGTAAATGTCACGCCACGCAAAAGCTTAGAAATTCAAGCGTAGTCTATCACTAAACCAAGAACCCATTCGGAGTGAAAATATGTATGAATAATAGTTTTTAGCTGCTCTTATACAGCATAAAAGTAAAATTTCAGGAGGATCAATATTTCTGAAGTTTGAAATTTAGTGACGTCATGTGAAAACCAGCAATTATTCCATGAGCGCGCGTTGGATATGAGATGATAGATATCCAACGAGGTGCGTAGCGCCGAGTTGGCTATAATCATCTCATATCCAACAAGCGCGAGTGGAATAATTGTTTTATTGAAAACACCCCCAAAATATAGAAAACTAGGCTACAATAAAAACAAAAAGGCCCAAAAAATCATGCATACGCTCGCCATTTTTGTAGATCATGGTATAATGGCTCATGTACCATGATGGCGTATCTAATGAAAACTCTCGAATTGCATTATCCAGTGATCCAGTTTTTAATAAATTTATTTATTATATAGACGCGAGTGCTTTACTCAGCTCTTATAACCGAGCAGGAGGTCTGTATTGTAGAATCTTGACCGAGGTCGTGAGTACAGATCGAATGCAGTGAGGTCTATATAAAACGACTCCAGCCAAGATTCTCCCATACAGACCGACTAAGCTCGGTTAATAAGATGTTTATTATATGGCAGATGAACCATTTATTTCGTTTAATGTAACTTGTTTGTAGCTAACTGACATGTTTTAGTATTTGGTCTTAGCATTGTTAAAAGTACTCACCAAACACTGGTGGCTTTAAGCTGAGAGTTCTCACAGTGTGTTTGGTTCCTTTTGTTAGTTCCATTTCTTGGGTATGTCCTACCTAGAGAAGCAGGTGTAGATAGAAACAAGATAAAGAACTAGTAGAAGTGACGAAGAAAGAGGCTCCGCCCGTCCACACTTCGCCGGAGAAATTTGAAAACGTAGGTTACACTCTGAAAACGCATCAAATGTTCTTCGTTCACACTACACCGGAACAAATATAAAAATGTGACAATCACCGTAATTTTGGATTTGTGTTCGGGAAAAATCTCGGGCAGGGACATCACGTGATTATCGAGAGGTCATTGTTTTTAAAATGCTCGGCCTTCAAATATTTCTTTCCATGCCAAAATGAAGAGCCGGCTTTTTGAAATATATTCGGTTTGAAAAGCGTTTCTCGAAAAGTTTGGTTTTCGTGACAGATTAGAGTGGACGGTAGACCTCTCCGGCTTATTGTCGACGCCATTTTGGTTGAGAGGTTAATAAGGTGTGTCTTAGCCAGAAATCGACCGAGTAGTGTGATTGTAGTCACAAAGCGCACTTGCTTTCTGGCCAGCCCGCGGTCGAAGTCGACACTTACATATGAGATGAAGCTACATGAAGAAACGATCAAAATGATCGTGTGTTAGTTTTGTGATAAAATGGGGGAAGTGCGGTTAGAATCAGAAAACTACTTTATTAGCTCGGAAAAAAAGGGACCCACATGCTAGGGCTTTGGTAGGGTTTTCGAGAATGCTCCGAACGTATTGAAGCTAGCTTAGCAGTGATGTAAGGTTAGTTCACAACAAGTCAGCGATAAGATTGCGTGGGAATTTGACTGTTATATACGCGAGATTGAAAAACTGGGCTGATCCTTCATCTCTCCAAGTTTCGCTTTACTCCATTCGCGCAGCAACGATCTATAGAACGGAAAGAAGTGGCTTCTCGCATTCTAGTCATGTTATAAATGATTTTATCCCTCTTCTTATTTCTTGGTTCACTTATTTCACATATTTGAAATACGTGCTTCTTGACCGATCAGTCAATACACTCAGTTAATTATCAGCTCGTGTACTTGCTACACTGCTTTGATATCAATTTAAGTCACCCATGCGTGGCCAAAACCACACGGTTCAATGCATACAGTTGACTATCAACACTGACATTTTGCAAGCAAAGGAACAATTTAAAAAACAAAACAACTTTATTTTACCCAGCGTATTATACAAGTGCAATGTTTTTGTTATGTTTGAGATCTAACGACTTCCAAAAGCGAATTAAACCTTTGATCTGCACGTCGACGTTGAGAGCTGGATCACGGTATTTTGAAGCTCCATCGCCAGTTAATGTCAAAATGGTCATATTTGAATCGAATGTACATGTTGGTTAGTCTTTCGATGAGAAATAGTTTTTAAAACACATTCAGGAGGGGAGAGTTTGGATGGTCGAACAAGTCAGCAAAATTCAACTTATGTTGTATAGCTAGAGTCTCCGCTAATTCCGACGTGGCCTTTAGCTGTATAGTATATAAAAGCCGTATCATTCCGTTAGCTGTTTCAGTCCTATCCAGAGATATTTTCTTATAGTTCGTTGGTCTTCATGCCCTAAATCAAAATATCCTTTTATAAATTTTACCCCAGAAGTTAACCCTCTGTATATATGGCTTGATCTGATCACTGAAGGGTTACCAAATAAAATAAGCACTAAGGTTACCAACTGAGATAATAAACAGACGAACGGTGGTACATGGTATCTCTGCTTATAGAAACTCGTGTAGAGGCCAAAATTCACATTATGCTATCTGTAGTACTTATAGTAGTAAGTAACAAAACACGAATTGCTACTTGCTTATGTTACTGCCTTCAGTGTAAGCTAGGCAAGACAGTTTTAAGATCAGCTAGTTTCGCGTTATTTTCTAGTATAAGTGTTTATACTAGTATTTACCTTCACTCCTTCGATTCGCGGTAATCGTAGCAGATCATTGTGTTTTCCTCCTTTCTGTTGTCCAGCTGAACAATCGTCGTTTTTACCGTGACATTCTCCGATTCGTTGTTTTCCAAGCTGGTTGGGTTTCACAATCTGCTCGCTGCATGCCATAGTTACAAACGCATAAATTGTTGCTAGGACATGATGAAGATATATTCCCATTATATGCGACCCAATCACACCAAAGAATTGCGAAAAGATTCTTGCTTTGATTTGAAGGAATCACAGTGTAGTTGAATCACTCTAAAACATCTATCATTGCCGATAATTTATTCACCTTATAATATATTGATGCAGGTTCAACAGGTAGCTGACAAGTACCTGACACTGCTAATCTTGTTTCAAGTGTTCACCAGAGTGGGAGCTGGGTCTGAGAGTTTAACCGACAAAGGTAACCACCCGCTTATCCTTGCGCAAGGTACTGGAAAGGAGCCTTTATCGAAGCAAGTAACACTCCCATAAAGATCACATGATAACGAAAATGGACAGTTCAAATCAGTAATGTTAAATGCAAAAATTCGGACGCTTTCATGGCCTATACCTAAATTGTTAAACGCCTAACATACAGGTTCCTTGCATTTACGCCTACCTTTTTTTTCATTTAAAGCAATCCACTCGTCTTTAGGAATAGAGAGTTCTATAAAGGGCACTTTTGTTATAATAATTTATTACTCAACTTTCATACACTGTACGAATTCTGATTGTCTGGTTGGTTGATTTGTGCCACGTGACACTGGGTTGTGACGAAACGACCTCCTTGACGTCATTATCGTGGTGTAATAGCCGTGGTGTAAATTCTATACACCAGTGTCATTATACCATGGCTTCGGCTGACTCAAAGTTTGACGATTTTTGTTTGCAGTGTATTCAATTTGAATAATAAAAATGCTAACGCACTCATTGCTCGTGAATTATCGGGATTTGCCTGCACTCGTTCACTAACAATGAACTCGAAATTTTCAATACCGCACTCGGCGGCCTCGTGCGGTATTGAAATTTCTCGTTCATTGTTAGTGAACTCGTGCAGGTAAATCCCTATAATTCACTCGCTGAGTGCGTTAACCTGTAATTATATTATAACCAAGTCAATGCTCGTGCTCTGATTGGTCAATCAGCTATGGTTTATTGTGCCGTTAAACTCACTGAAAATTCGCGCGTCTTCTGAATTATTGTATAAAAGCAATGGACCAGAAGTTTCTATGGTTTAGAGGTATGATAAACCACTTGGGATGGTAGAAGAACACTCGAAGAATTCGTAAATTACGAGTCCCAGGCAAGTGATTTACGAATTCTTCTCGTGTTCTACCAACATCCCGTGTGGTTTATCAGTCCATAAAGCATACATACTTGTGGTCTTTTCCTTAATAAATTGACAGGTCATGAGGTACTTGAGCGAAAGTATATCAACAAATTGCATTTTTGGAGCACATCAGAAGACTGTTTAGAGAAAGTTGTTCTACAGCAACGTAAAAGCGGTGCCGAAAGGTGTTATGGGCAGTAGCTGTTTTTCCCTGCTGCTTGATCAACGTTCATACACGTTGTTTAAAGGAGGCACGTCATTGCCCATCTTCAAAATTTAGCCTAAATATCGTCGTTTGTAATCCGTGTCAATCTTCTCCATCCTCAACCATCCTTATATTGTTTCTTCATCGTTTATTGTTATCTCTCTTTAGTGTTTTTCTGTCTTTGTAAACTATTCAGTTTTCAGGTTTCCTTCAACTTAAAGTGCCTATGAAGTGAAAAATAATTGCTGCCTATTTGCAAGGCTTTTCAAAGTGAAGAAGAATGGCGTTTCCTTTTTGGAATATCTTTTTTCGTTTTAGAGATATTCACGTTTTTGAATTATGCAAATGAGGAAAGTGATGACGTCATAGGCCCGCGGGTTCCATTTAAACAGCAAAATACTGGATCAAGAACTTTTGTATCTCCAGAAATATTGGAGCAGTGTTTTTCAAACTTGGCACCTGAAATGTACGTCGTAAAGGAAACAGAATGACACCTACTATGTTGTCGCATGGCAACAATCTTGACTCCAGTCTCTTTCTGTGAAGAACCAAATATCCCCATTTGCAACCTTTTAAAGTGGGGCAGAGAGGTCCTCCGCTCCTCCCCTCGCACGCAACTCGCTCTTCGTGCTCGCCTCGCTTTCGCCTCTGTTCGCCCGAAATACGCAAAAAATTACGCCTGTTCTGCAGGCTAGGGAATTTTAGTCTTAATTCAAATAAGACCAGCGGCATAACTGTTGTCATGGCAACGGCACAACGAGTGTCGCTTTGTTTCATTTCTGGTGCTAAGTTTAAAGAACACTGCTTCAATATTTCTCGAGATATTCGTGATTGAGTGTTATACCGGTTTAGTGGAACCACCTGCGATGTCATCACTCTCCTCATTTGCATAATACAAAAACGTAAATATCTCTGAAACGAAAAAGGATATTACAAAAAGGAAAAAGCCATTCTTCTTTACTTTGAAAAGCCTTTCAAATGAGCAGCAATTATTTTTTACTTCATAGGAAATTTAAAGGTAAATTTGTATGTGTCCAAAACAACTCAAAATACCGCGAGTGTGCTCCTATAAGCCCGAAAGAAGAAAACAAAAGCATGAAAACGGGTATTTATTCTTACTCCTTCCTTCGGTCTGTTGATAAAAAAGAGCATTTACGTTAATGACTGATATCTAGCCAGCTGCTGTGTCCGTAACAAGGGTCCTGGATTTCGCCATTCATTGGAGCAAAGTGAATGAGTGAGGCAAACGATGGAATATTTCGAACTTTATTGAGTTTGGACCGGTATACTTGACAAAACATGTACTGCGCTACAAAAATCCTCATATTTACAGCCTTTGATAATCATAGACCTTTTCATAAATGTCTGCCATTATACATTCTTTTGTAAGTATTACAATTAGCCAGACTAACCTCGTTTCTGAGTTGATAATCTTAAAGAATTTTGAATTCTACTCCCAAACGAGGTTACATTAGTGACTAGTGAAGCTAATCTAAATGCATTCAAAAGAACTTAAAATTGGCAGCCGTTTATGAAAAGGGTCTATAGCTACTACAATTGTCAGACAAATTAACTCAGGTCAACATATTTTTAAAATGTCACAAAAGATCTCACTTTATTGGCTAAGATAACAAAGCTGGTGCTCCCTTTTAACTGAAGACTTAAAAGTTAGAACCATCTTCAGCAGCATAACAAACAGTATAACACATGACAGTACACTGATATACTGCTCAGTGGCCCTCATTTCCCACTTCTACAGCTTAATAAACAGTGCCACATGGAAGAACTGCTCAATGTGTGGTCACACATTAGGGTTTCATGCACAGATTTAAAAGTTAGAACTACCTTGTGCAGCATAATAAACAGTACCACATGGAGGTACTGCTCAATATCTTTCATTTGAATGACCACACTCTAGCATCCACAGACTTGCAACTTTAAAAACCCGTATACAGCATAAAGAAACCGTACTACAATAAAATACTACTGAATAACTGTCACGGAAACGTACAATTTGGTATTTTCCTTTGTTTCCTATACATTATAATGCATTGGCATACACCAGAACAGAGGAAAATTCCAAATTGTACCAAGGGTAGGGATCGAGACACAACTTGTTCACGCCATGCTTTTATCCACGGGTTAAAGCTTAAGTGCGTTAATGTACTTTGGGTGGGTCACACTCTGCGTACCAGCACCAACAAGCAGTCCTTGAGATGGAACCTACAAGGGTAGCGGAAGAGATGGAGGCCAAGGAACAGCTGGTGACGGTCAATGCAGGGGGAGATGAGTAAGGCAGGTTTCAATTGGCAACAGCTGGAGAGACATTTACAGACAGAGAGGGATAGAGAGACTTCATTGAGGACCTACGACCTCCACGGGGTGAAAGAGATTACGCCAAACAAGTCACATTAATGTACTTGGGATTTGATATATAGAAGGTAAAAAGATTGATCAGTCAGCTTTACTTCCATCTACTATAGATATTCTACCTCCCTGGTTAAGGACTAAAGGAACGCACAGCATCTCAAGTTTCTCGTGTACTTTCTTAGAAATATCTCGCAGTTCTTCTTCTTTCAGAGCCTCCATTAGAGACACAACAGCGTTAAGAACATGTCGTTCCTTCGGACGAGATTCAAACGTCCATTCTTGGGCACTTTCCATATCGCTTTTAAATTCTTCTTGAATAGTATCTGGGAGATTGCTTTCCCTATCTTTTTGCATTCTTCGAATTATATTTTGATTTTCGTGTTTCTTTGTCTCGGATATGAGGTTAATCCCTCGTTTCCAGGCCCTTAATTCCGTAATTCCGTCGCCGTCTATGTTTAACCAATTAGTAGCTATCCATTTCTCTCCTTTAATGACGTCACAATGTCCATAGTACATTCTGTTGTCCAGTCCTCCAATCCAAGTACCGTCATCATTGAGCACGTGATTGTACCACATGATGGCCTTACCTCTTTCTGGTTTAATAACTAAGTTTCCTTTTGGACAGTACTCGTGAGAATTGCATTTGCTCAGCTCACCATCCATCCATTTCTGTGGAGAAAAACGAGTTCAAATTCGATTCGTGGATTTAACAGCTACTCATGATCGACTAATCATAATAAGGTTTTGATATCTCTCATGTCGGTAATCTTAACTGATTGATTATTTAGCAATGAGCGGCATATGCAGTGGACAACCCCGAAGCAGAGTGAGGACTGCATTGCTAACAGGCACATCGCTCAAAAATCTGGAGCGCACTAAGGTGAGACTGGGCTTATGAGTGTCGGTACAGTACACAGAATGAAATAGAAGTTAGAAATTCGAGAGGTAGAAAGGAAAGACGGAGTTACGGTTTCAAATCTATCTTAAGAGGTTCAGTTCAAGTTTCTTACAAAAACTTGTCTCGTGTATGTCGATATGACGAAAGGGAAAAAAACAAACATTCCTTTTGACTGATGGCTAACGTCAGTTTCCAGCAATTTTCAGTGCTCTCACTTTTATGGGCCATTATTAAAACTTTTAAGAAGTTGATGCTGCAATTATGGATTTAAACCAACATCCAGTCATTGGTGAACACATGCTTGCTGCCATTTTCTTTGCGAAACAGATTGTCATAGCACCACGGGACGTTTTGTGACCCAAATGATCGCACTATGCGAAATGATGTTCCTTAGCTTAAACCATTTACTATAGCACTCTAACCTCTTTATTACTGGACAAATGTCACCCACCCATTCATTCAGATAAGACATACCTCATACACTTTGTGACGCATAAAGAAGCGCCCATGCATCTTGTTCTTGCCAGGAATCCACCACTTTCCCTCTATTTGCGTATTACCCTTCAATCTCCCAGCATATTTAATGGAGACATCGCTATTCTCTTGAGCCACATACTTTTTGCGAAATCTTATGATGTCCTCTGTCAACAAACTGTCAATCAACTCAAATTCTTCCCCACTGTCGTCTTTTCCTTTTCCATACAAAACCCGATTAGCACCGTCCATTTTAAACTGGATATCCACTTCGAAATGATTTTCGCTTCCTGTTGTCTTCTCATACGTGAAGAAACCAGTCCAGTTACCAGAATTTTCCATGATGTCATCCTAAAAAAGATTTCCCTACTGGTATTTAAGGGTGTTACAATCCCGTGGGGGGAAGGGGGGCTCCCATATAAAAAAGACGGTGGTGCTTGCCGGAAATTTGAAGAGAACTACTAAGATGTACCAAGATCTTGTTTCGCGTGCATAGCGTAAAATATCTTCACTCCTAAAGAGATACGAATTCTAAAGCAACAAGATATCTTTGTCATATATTTTTTGGCTCACTGCCCTAAAAGGCGCCACAAAAGCTTTGGACCTAAGAGGCTGAATACCCCATAGAGGTATCCAAACTGCGTTTAAACACCTGAAAGGAACGGTGAACACCTCGTCCTTTTTATATGAGAGTGTTCCCCCCGGATTACAACCTCATGACATCATAAATAGGTAACCTTCTTTACAGTAACGGAAATACGAAGCTACTTGGAAGCTCATCGAAATTCAGTGCGAGCTCTCTTGTGATAGTTATATTAGTTTGCTATCAATTTCAAGGCGAACAACTAACGCTCAGAAAGTCAGCTCTCGTAAGGTCAACTTCAAGCAGATAACCAACTAAATGTTGCCTTTTCCTTCTTTTTCTTTAGAAGCTAATGGTTTTTATTACTTGAGACTTTTTTTAGCTCAGTGCCAGACATTCACAAACAAACAAACACACGAAAGTTGCGTTAAACAAAATACCTCAAACTTGCTGTTTGCAAGGGGCAAAACAAGTTCCCCTCCATCCTCAACGTCATTCAGGAAATAAACCACTGTTATATACCTCAGGAAATAAAATAATCCAATCCAATGAGAGACTTAACAGTAACACCCTTAAGGAGAAGTGCAAGTTCTTCTGACCATAGACAGTAGGGTTCTTCATATTTTAATTCCTCGATTCGCAAATAAGAATAGCCGAGATAAAAGCCGAAACCCGTGGATGTTTCTTGCATTGTGTATATTACGGAAAACACCAGCGAGCCGTACTATAGTTGTCCGTGATCATGACAATAAACATAGCATGATGGCAAACAACATCTCTGATGAAATCTGCTGACCATAAAGTTTGAAGCAGAAAAATACTCAAGATCCCTAGCTTTCAGGGATAAATTGTATGTTTTATATATATGCATACCTGCATATTATGCATTCTTGCATATCACCATAGAGACAGCATGGAACTCCTTCAAATTTTGGTTCGCTGTCTTGCTGGCAGTATTGATAATTGTTTTCCTCAAACTGCATTACCTACAAATGAAGTTTTTTCTATCAGATCACATTCTCTAAGTCTAAGAGTTAAAGCGTACTCAAAACAAATAAAGAGCTTTTTTATTTACTTCAGGTAAGTTCGTTATTTCTCGTGGAGAAATCTCCCTAATAATTATGATATATTAGATGAATGTGCTACTTACTTGCATAGGTTCGCTCTCTTGTATAATTTCCTTTGGAATTTTCGTAACTGCCTGAAGCCTGGAAATATAATTTTATGTGAGCGTCAATGAAGGAGAGCGAATCATTCGAAAGATAACTCAGGCTTAGGAAAGCAATCTCTTTTGCTTACACTATGCGAAAATCAATCATTTTTCTCATGCAGTCGAGTTCATTAAAATGGTCTAGGTGATGTTGATTACAAACGGAATACCGATGCTCCTGGTCGCTTACGACAGAAACCGGGGTATGTTCTGAACGCGTGAACCACTTGTGCTAGCTTAAGCTACATGCTTACAGCAATTAAGTGGACTAAGAGTAGTCGGTTTTTGTTTCTGAGATCTTCCACGTGCGTAACTCACTTAATTAATGTTATGCAAATTAGGAGAAGAAAAGAGGAAGCAATTGGTAAGTAAAAAAGTTTAAGTTTGTACATTCAATTGAAAACCACTCTAATGCTTCACGACTTCAGGATCTTACAAGGAGTTCCCCGCAATTCAGGTGTCGGAGCCCTCAAGAAGAAAATTGTACTTACTCGAGTCTGTGGCTTCATCTAGAGGATCCATGCATCAACGCTCAAAGAGAGGAAATTATAGACTTAACATAATATAAACCCAATATGTACTGACCGATCGTGAAATCCGTCCAGTAATTCCGGTTGATATCGAAGAAGTTCATCTTCATCGTGCCACAACCAGGATACTTTGCTGTTAGGTATTCTTCTTAGCGAGGATTTATTCAGAAGTCCGTCAACGTATTCTCTTATTCTTTCCAGTTCTATACTTTTAAATTCAGTCAGGTCGATTTTTCCTGTTGATAAAACAAGAATCTCTGTCGTAAGGATAAATCAATTCAACGGGAAGGTAAAAGGTGAGGTCTGAGTACGAGCCATCAAGGCGGAGCTTATCTCTGGTTCTGCATCATTAAAGCGTCTAGAAATATTTCTTCTCCTCCCTGGGTGGGATGCTAGTCCATCACAAGGTTACCCAAGCATTAAATTTGCCAGTACCCATTTATATACATCTGGGTGGAGAGAGGCACTGTTAAATTTGCCAGTACCCATTTATATACATCTGGGTGAAGAGAGGCACTGTGAGAGTAAAGTGTGTTTCCAAAGAACACGACGGAGTGTCCCTGGCCAGGTCTAAAACCTGGACAGCTAGCCCCGAAGTCGAGCACACTAACCACGGGGCATGGGGAAACTGCCTTGTTAAAAAAACAACTCGTGTTGTCTTTTCAATTAATAAAATTTGAGAAAAATCGCCCTTCTTTAAATGGTGAAAAGGTACTAACCATTATTATCTTTGTCCATTTGCAGTGTTTTCATCCTATAACAAAAAGAAACGATACTTTGAGACCACTACAGTTATCTAGTCGCTTGCAATGAGGAGAAAGGAATGCATGGCGACTGTAATTAAAGAATTTAATTAAGACTGACTTACTGGAGCTTGGGGTATGGTAAGTGCATAGTTAATGGATGTGAAACCTGGCAAAGTTCTTAGCTTTATTGTACGTTTTTGTTGGCTACTTTGGGGTTTGACCCTGCACAAAACCTGGCAAAACCCAGAAGGTAGTTATATATACTCATACAACTAACTGAAAGGAAACATTGCGATGTAGTTCATGCATAGTCAATGAACATAAACGAAAAGATGCACAGGATACTGAGGGACCTTCCAACATAAATCTTAGCCTGTTTGCTCGGACTGGTGTTTACCGGGCTTCTCTATCACTTCTCATCATGGCGAGTGCGGACGTTTATTATAGACGTACTTACATCTGAGTGGCGTTGTGTTCAGTAAACTTCAGATCCATTTTACCAGGAATTAACACAATCTGTAGAGGAAATTTTTTGCTAATTGCTTCAATTCAGTTTTGAAAAAATAACTACTGATTTAGATGTTAATTCACCATTACACCTTATACAATACAATATTCAGTAGTTCTTTCTTCTTCCTTCCCCTTTTAAGGCTTAGGGCTTGTGTAATCTCTTTGTCACATTTCCACCAGATCCTCGTTATCTTGAAGGACATAATCTCGATATTTACAGTATCCTAAACTGAAATATTTTGCCTTTGTATATGTCTTCTTATTCACGTCCCGTCCACACTAAGCCGGGGAATTCGAAAACGCAGCTTTATTTCCTCGCTTAGGCCTGCCTTCCATATTAATCCATCACGAAAACGAAGCTTTGCGAAAACGCTCTTCAAACCGGTTGGAGGGATTTAAAAACCTCGACTTTGCGTTTTCGTGAACACAGAAAACATTTGAAAGGGGAATTTTCGAAAACGACAACGTTACGATAATTATGTGTTCCTTGCCGGAGTTTTCCTCAAACACAAATCCAAAATGACCTATGAATTGTTGCGTTTTCAAATTCCTCCGGCGTATTGTGGACGGAAAACATATGGTGAGTGAAACCCCCATTTTCAAATTTCCCCAACATAGTGTGATGGGACCTCAGCCCTCAGCCGTTTACTATCGGCTATCTCGAACTGCCTTTCGTTATCCTTGTGAGTTCTATGCTACTTATAATGGTGTCGTGCAAGTGTTTTTTCATATATGAAGAACAGACGAAGTGCTTAACAAACCTCTTGTGGATCAATGTACTCATCACCATTCAAGTCCCACTGTTTAAAGGTGTTCAGTGGATCTTCATAGTATATTCCTCGATTGTTTGTTCTTTTTGGATTATCGCTGAGCTTTTTATTTTCGGCAAGTGCTATGATGAGTTCACCTTCGTCTTCGTCGAGAAAGTCAGGAATCTCTAGATAAAACGACGAAATAAAAACGTAATAATGACATTAAGACAATATGCGACACTCAATCATGTCCTAAGTATGTTTCGTTTTGAATTAGAATTGAGGATATATCGATATGTTAATAATAATAATAATAATAATAATAATAATAATAATAATAATAATAATAATAATAATAATAATAATAATAATAATAATAATAATAATAATAATAATAACTTTATTTCTATAGCGGTATATACAAAAGCTTTATATCGCTTTACAATCCAATAAATATCTAACTAACAATAGCACTAAAACAAAAAAAGTCAATTGAAAGCAAGTCTTAAAAGATAAGTTTTCAATCTGGATTTAAAAACATCAAATGATCGACTTAATTTAATGTCTAAGGGAATTTCGTTCCAGTGCTTTGGGGCAGCGACCGAAAAGGCCCTGTCCCCATAGCTCTTCAGGCGCACATTCGTTACTTCTAATAAATGTTTGCCAGCTGACCTAAGATTTCTTGTAGGGTTATATGGGACAATAAGTTGACTTAGATACGGAGGCGCCAGATTATTGAGAGCTTTAAAAGTTAACAGTAATACTTTGAAGGTAATTCGCAGCTCCACAGGTAACCAGTGTAGCACTTTAAGGACGGGGCAAATTATTTAAAACCTCGACATAAGCTAAATGTACAAAAATAATTATTGAATAATTAACAACTATTCACCGAAGAGGACATGAACAGTACTTGGCTAATCACCTCCGAGCTAGCCAATCAGAGTGCGCGAAAAGTACCCAGTATTCACTTGTATGGTAAATACTAATATGAGTTGTTGGATTTGGTTCTCGCATGATCTAGTATGATTATCAAGGTCTCATTTCGTCTTAAATCAACTTCCAACTTCGTCTTCACTTGTCAACCTAACCACTATGGTGTTCTTTATGCAAATGACACAATCTTGTGGTATATAAGTCCACGATTGTCTGATAGTAGCAGTAGCAACTTTATCTAAAGAGGGTGTTCGACGCATAATAGTAGACTGTGATTCTTTAGTGGCCCTGTATCGTAGGGGAGGCCTGTCCTGATATATAAGAGAGTCGGAATTTGAATGTTCAGATGACAAGAGTTTGCTGACGAACGTGGACCACCCGATCACACTATTCAGGTGAGCATTTTTTAGGTAAACAAAAACATAACCCTTGTAGCAAGGGCTATGTTTTACATTATCTAAAAGTTACTTCATTATCTATGTTTAATTTCTTCTTACCAAAGACAAGAGGGCGCATGCTCAGTGTCTTCATCTGACGTTTCATCCCTGGAAGAATCTCTATGTTCTGAACATGACCAACCTATTCAAGCCATACAGGACATTGTTTTCTTAATTTTCGGATTGATTAAAACCATAAACTTTGCTTTAATTAGGAAGCTAAAAATATTTTCTCCAACCAACATAAATTATATTACAGTTTGAATATTATTGGGCAAATCTAATGAACACAGCTGGGAATACTCATTATGCTGAGAATTCTTTTTTTCTGGGTTGGCGGTTGATCAAAAGAAAAGCAATTACGATAGAGAATGCCAGACACTTGTGTACTAAGTACCATTATAAATTTAAAAAAAGGCAGGCAGAAATGAGTCACTTACCCTAACTCCGTCAACTACCGGAATCTGAAGTCCTAGCCATTCATTGGTGGAATTGTTAATAACGTGGATTTGTTTATCGCTGACTTCTGATAAACTTTTGTCATCTTCGCTACTTGGAGTTTCCGCTGGGGAATCCTCTGAAGAAGTCTCGACATCGTCCTTATTTAGTAAGTTGGCTCCTGTGCCTTTTGAATCCGAAATGTCGACGTTTTCATGGTACATATTTTCATGTTTGCTGTCAACTAAACTATAACTTGTTTTCTCTACTAGCGAATCTTCTATAAAACTCTCGACTGCTTCCTTATTTTGTAAGCTGGCTCCAGTGTCTTTTAAATCCGAAATGTCGACGCTTTCAAGGTACATATTTTCATCTCCATTCTCACAGAAGCCATCTTCGCCTTCTTCAATGCCACACGTGCCATGTCGCAATGGATTGTCGGTAGCGTCGACTCCCAAGTTCTTTGTACTAATCAAAACACAGAACAAGCAGCAAATAAAACTTAAAGACCTTCTGTCCGCCATAAGGTCGATGTAACTTATGTTTATGTGCCCGGCGTCCAAGCTACGGAACCTCGATCGGAAAATCCTTCATAAATTAATGATTCAAAATATCACGACTGAGATAACTTTCATTCATAAAAAACAGATTGTTTTTCTCCAAAGCAACCATGTGCAAGTGTATATGACTTCCGGCGCTTCGGATTGGTCAGTTTAAATGCACCAAGCGGGTACCAAAAGATACCAGGGTAATAAACAAAGACAAGCGCGTAAAGTAAATCTGTGTGTTGCAAAATGTAGCGGGTACTTCGTGACATCTGCTTAACGTTCTTATAATGTTCTTATAGTTGTTCTAATAATTGCTCAATTGAATCCATAGGATATTTTCAGGATCATTCATGCGTATGGTTATTTAACGAACGCGGGGTCTGGCCTCATGAGACCCTCTGTCAATAATATCCTGGATCTGCATTTCAGTTTTCAGTTAAACGTTTAGTCGTTAAATTGTCAGTGGTCACGAAACGACATGAAAACTTGAGCAAAAGCGAAATGAGCAAAATGCGTCGAAAATGATCTTAATCGGAATAACGGTTCGAGTATTTTGAACTGGTTAAGTCAATATTAGTTTAATGGTTACGTCACGATGTTTTTTTTTTAAGGCTCAAAACGTTTTAAGCAATAAAAATTTTTCAAGTTTGCCGTTTCTTTTGTAATCCCGGGTTTAATCTTTTCCTCATCCTTTAACCATCCTGTCTGCCGTTATGGTTTAAATAAATATCATCTTTGATTTTATTGATGTTTTCAAATTATGTTTGAGTAGAACGACTTGTTTTTCTTAGGTTTTTCCAGATGAAGGCAGAGGGACAATTTGGTGTCGGGCATACTGAGGTCCGTGTCATGTCCCCACAGTTATTTGACGGATTAAATAAGAAAAAGAACAAAACAGAATATTTTAGCGATATAATGACAAGCCCATAAAAACAAAAACTAAGAAATTACATCGATTTGACGATATCAGCCAAACAGGAGTCAGCAGGATGGTTTTCGCAATAGAATAAGATTATTAGCGTGACAAGCACCTTTGTCACACAATTTTAACTTGCATGAATGCCTGGTGACATATCGCGAGACAAAATCTTGCTGTCACGGCATTTTATATTACAAAAACCTTGGATGCAGTAGGATCTGCCGGGTCTAGCATATTCTTGCACAAATGCTGCTCTTGTTGCATTGCTGCAGGACTGTCCCGTTGATGGTGTGTGAAATTTTGGTTACAAATGATATGCCAATGTTAATGTATTGATGTTTCGGTGTATGTGAAATCTGTGACGTGAATGTGCAAGCCATTTAAGATCAACCATGGCTCCACCACGTGTGGAAAACAAAAAGCTCTCGAAGGAACGATCAAAGCAAAAAGCGACGAAGAAAGATTCCAATCATCTTTCCAAACGACAGCAGTAGCAGTCCCGCGTGACCGCATTGATCGCCTATGCGTGGCTGTTTACTACAAGAATGGATAAAAATTGAAAAGGAGCTATGACAAAGCGCAACGGGTGAACCCTCAAAAATCCACAGGACAACAGGCGACAAAACGAATGACATTTAACACTGATTTTTAAAATTCTTCCTCGGCATAAATGGCGTAAAGGTGAAGTGAATTGAAATGAACGGTAATTAAACATTGGCTGAGTTGAGCTCCGAATGACGTGTCGAGTAATATGTATTTAACCGTGATTATGTTAAATACTGCTTTGTACGTCTTCTTGTATTCTCAGTTGCGTGGAACCCAGACGATGAAAATCTGAAAGTTCGTTTTCTGTGTGTGTCAAAACCCTGAAGCAAAATTACAAATTTATCGCGGGGTGAAATTGTTTAATCGTATTCGTGGATATGTTCTGATGTATATTATGTATGTTTCGGACGTCAGAAAGGGAAACTTTTCATAGTCTTACTTGCGGATATGTAAAGCATCCAGCAAGACTACATAAAGCTTAATTCAGCGTTTAAATGCAAAACTGAACGTAAATGAAAAAATCGTGAATGCTAACATCGAATGTCAGCTTATCGTTAAAACCCCAACGTGAACTCATTAAGTAACGCAATCTTGTAGTGGATTAAACATACACCATGGAAACGTGCCTGAGAGACTAAGGATCCCTGTCTCTTCGCTAGGTAAGAGGACCAGAGAGAAAGCTGTGCTCACAATCGCTCAATCGTTTGATCAGTCGCCGTCCCTAACAAATTAAAGATGTTGGTTTTGACAAGTTTTATCTAATCTCCTTCCTAGAGTCTTCGTTACCGCTGGACAAGGGTAACGAAAGCTCTAGGAACGAGGGTTCATGACTTACCATGACAGAAAGGATTCGAAACGCTGCCCATTTACGAGACTGCTGACAATATCTGCTGCCCTGAGATTGGTTACAAATACATTGACGGCAACACTGTACTGACATGGGTTCAAAACTGTTGTCCGCTGAATAACCAGAAATCTTTCAGGATCTTTTGCTGTTTTGCACAGCTCCACCGAGAGCAACCATTGCTGTACATGACTCGCCTTAACAAGCTTAATTTATTGTCAAAAGGTCACAATGGAAGGGTTGATAGGCAGGTTATTATTAAACCCATTGACTCCTATGCCGCCCGTAACCGGCCGTGACGAGTGTAGACATTTGTTCCACTCGAAACTTGACCTCATCTATACTCGAGTTCTGCAGGAGGAAACATTCTTTGCAGTGATACCCAGATCATAGTGATTGGCTTAATGGCGGCTGAAATATACAGGAAAATGCTCAGAAATTTGAGTGAAAAAGTCGCAGCAAAAAATTTCCTGCGACTACACTCCATGGTAAAAATTGCCGACTCGATGATGCTTCTCAGACATTCTTGAACTGGAAGCAAGCCCAGTAGAAGCAACTGAATATAGCAAAGGAGAAAAAGGAAAGGAGAAAAAAAAAAAAGAAATTCAACAGCATAAAGTCGTAGGTCATAGGTCATTCATTTTTGTGCATGCCCGTGCAAAATGTTGTAAAACTGGCGCGATGATAGCGGAAAGAAAGGCATGCTGTCATGTTGCAAATGCCATTTTGAGTAGATTAGAGCTTATTTGGTTCATCTTGAAGATAAAAATCTCCAAAATGTAAAAAAAAGCATTTTTGGCAAAAGGCTCTACGAGTCAATGGGTTAAGTTGAAAGTTTTCAGTTATTGAAAAAGGGTTTGTTTATCTGCAGCTATCTCACCCGCATGATCTTGAATGAAGGCAATCTGGGTTTAATTTGTCTAGTTCTTTTGTCGCTAAGTATTTCGCAGAACTTTTTGTGGTTTCTCTAACAAATAACTGGGGGAGAAGTCGAAATTCAGGAATATGATTCATCAAAAAATTTTCCAGAAAATTTCGATTCCCTGCAAACATGTGGGATGACAAATCAGGACACATGCTATTGTCGTCTCAGCGCCACGCGTGGTCAGCGCCACGAATCGCGACCTCCGCGATTCACGGACTTCCCGAGTAATATCTGACAAATTTGATTGGGTGAGAATACGAAAAGAATAATCTGCGAATGCTCGGAACATTAGGT
>JAHPZR010009616.1:0-26892 GCA_019787425.1 Platygyra sinensis | reverse complement strand
GATAGAGTTAGCTGAGCAAGGTGAATCTGCGGATGCAAATATGTACTGCCATGTCTTACTCCTGGTGCACTTCGTGTATGCTTTTACTCCACCACAGGAATGTTAGTGAATCTTGGTCTTCTGGAAGGACTTTTACTTGATGGAACATACTCTCAATGTCTTCAACCAGAGTTACAATCTCTCTTTGCGAGACCTCAAAAAGACTCCAATTTTGTGTAATCGGGGCCCCGCAGCAGGTTCTTATTCAAGAATAATTCTCCCTGTTCTTTGTTTGCCTTGTTGCTGCTGGTGACTGCAAAATAGGAAAGATACCACGTTCTGGGACCCGATTTGGAAGCTTCTTCGTCTGACAGTTAGGCGCATATCCCTTTGCAATGTAATCCTCCAAGTTAGTACACTAGATGTGGACACTAGAATCTTTATGGAATTTAAGACTTCAACTTTGCAATCTCATTTCTGCTTCCCTGTGGTTGTTTGGAACCTGAACATGATCTCTTCTCCACAACAGACCCATCTCATGATGATCATCAGCAGTTACCTACATTGTCCTCACTAGGATGTCCACCGCACGCATGTCTTCTCTGGACAAAGTAAGGTCTCGATGCCCACAATCTGCTTCACCATCCGTTCTTGTCTTCAACGTAGTCTTCGTTCCAAACCCTTGAACTTTCTAAAACGTCTCAACTTGGTAATGCAAGTTCTTGTCACATGTGACCAAGTTGACTGAAAAGTTCCTGTGGTTCTGTGAACTATTAATACATCCAGTTACGACCCAACCCATTGGGCCTCGTAGAGATAGCAACAGGCTATCAAGCCTCCTTGACTTTCGACATTCAAACAATTCATGTGCCTCACTAACATCCTTTCCTATGGGTACCGTCACCCTTCTCAGTTCCACTTCAGGCATTTGAATGTCCGCTATGTGAGGGTGTAATCCTCTGTCGATGTCTTCTGGAAGGCACTTCTCTGCGATGTTGAACTTCTCTGATACAAGCCCTTTTCGACAACGGTAACTTCTCCTTCTCCTTCGGACTGCAACTTGAATGCTGCAACTACAAACTCTTCATCTTGTTGCTGCAAAAGAGTGCTAACAGACACCATCTTCGTCTGACCTTTCAGTTAAGTTCTTTCGCGACTTCGGAACTGACCATGGTTCCACGTGATCAATTGTCTAATAATCCATAAGTGGTGATGAATTTTCCATCTGAAGATAAGATTTTGGCAGGTATCACATGGAGAAGTATTGTTTTCTTCTTGGTCGGCTCTGTTATGGACGCATACCGCACTGTAATTCTATGTTCAGTAGTGCTTAGTTGCTCGCCATTTCTCTGATTTACCGCAGGTTTTAATTTGGTTCCCCTCGGCGGGTTTGGTTTCCTCCATTGGTTTGAGCAGTGTCTCCCCTTAGGGGGTTTTGAAGAAGCCTGTAGTGCCTTTTATCACTCCCTCATGGGCAGAACATTTGGGATTCACACCTGCCGTCTATGATGTCGTTGTGTCATACAAGCACGACATAGCCTATGAAGTTTCACAATATCCCAGCGGGTTTGCGTATCTTTGTTTTTTTCTTAATTCGAGGAATGAAGCCAGTTCGTGTGATCCTGAAAAGCACAAACAGTTCTGCTTGCCGCGTGGGGGCTTACCCTGTCCATCACCTGATCCTGGTCTTCCTCCGGTGTCTTTCGCTTCGAAATCAGTTACAAAGGATGAGGTCCACCTTGGATTTGGAGGGTCATTACTTCCATGCGATGGTTTCTTCAGTGTTCTCTTGTCTCCGTGGTAAGCATCGCAACAACACCTGCAAATCCTGGGTTATTGTTAATTGCAGCCTGTCATATGACGAACTTGGGAAGATCTTTCAGACTTGGAATTGGTCCATTTTGTCTAATGGAATACGATACGTCGGCCCACTTGTTGATCAAATAGTTCGTCGATTAGCTTCATGTTTGCAGTAGTGCCTGCTTCGCGTTTACAGTCACCCCTTTAATCGTTTAGTTGCACACTTTTTAGTTCGGCAAAGTTGCGTAGAGCATTGAAATCTCTATTTCCCAGTTTTGCGCCAACGGTCAGCTTTTCAGTGCAGACAACTGCAATTGAGTCGCTGGTTGACCATAGCGATCTCCTGAATTCGCAACCAAATCTTCATATGAGCACCCTGCAGATCGTGCCACCACATCGCATCCTTCGCCTGATACAAACTTCCGTACAAATTCGATTTTCTGTTCATCGGATAATAAGCCATATTCTATATTGTCTCGAATTCTTCCCAGAAAGACCGGAAAGTTTGCTGCATTTCTACTAAATTTTACTGCTTGTATGGCTTGAATTGCGCTCAGTCTCAACAAAACTACCGGGGTTGAATTTGTGCCTAAGCATGGAGCAAACTCAGCGGCTATGGGGGTTAAAGGCATTTTAGTAGTTAGCTCTCTGTCCTTTCTTTGGTAATATTGAGGTTCAAGAGGGAATGTGTGGTCTACCTCATTCTTAAGAATAGGATTTTCTTCGGTAGATGCGGTGTCACCATCTTCCAGAGACAGCAAATCATACTCCTTTTCTGCTCATTAAGCTTTAAATCGGATTTCTCTGATCATTTTCGCTTTTTCTATTTCAATATGCATTTCTATTCATCTCCATTTCTGCCTTATACTGTGCTAATTCTACTGCTCGGTAGCGGACTTAACACCAATGACGTCATGCCTTAGTTCCCAGTACCCTCTGACCCCTAATGACGTCATTCTTATGATGTCACCCATCCCAGTCCCCTATCTCTTTGCCCCAGGCCTGGCCCCTTAATGACATATTCAAGATGGCGGACCCTTAGTTCCAAGTCCCCTATCTCTAAGACCCCAATACCTATAACATCCCTAGGACCTAGGCCTAACTCTGATTAGTTTTCAATCCCCAGACCTATCCCCTAATGACGTCAACGTTCCCAGTCCCCTTCGACATCATCCCTAGGACCTAAAGCTAACCCTAATAACCATATTTAGGATGATGACATAAGAAGGCGCGCTTACCATGGGTAACCCTCGTTACTATTCTACTAACTTAAATGCCTCTTATATTAGGATCATGAAAAGTCCGCTGACCTCTGTGGGAGGTACTACTCTGTCCTCCTATTGTCGAAATGTACAAGACGCATGTGCAATACCTCCCAAGTGGTCCATACGTGATATAAGGGTCATGCATTGACTCCGCAACCATGTGGTAGATGTTACTCTTTCCCCTATATCCCAAATGGTACGACACGCATGCGCAGTAACACAAACATTACTAATTTAAGGTGAAACAGCATTTTCTTGAGAAAAAAATTAAAGATTACAAATTTTCATGGATATGTAAGTGAGAATCCAGGATGACAGAGGTTATTTTCAACCAATCAGGAGCAGAACTAAGAATACAAGGTGACGGCATCGGCTCGGAAACGTGGAAGAGAGGCGGCAGTTTCCTACAGAAGGAGGATGAACGCAGGAGTCTGTTTTGGGCAGGAAAATTGGCCACAGGACGCAAAAGCCTGGGATCGTTCTCACGGATTTCCATGGGAACCTAATCGTTGAAAATGTTACAAGTTTCTGTGACTCTAAATGAGAGAAGTCGTCTTGCAAAAGGTGTCACGCATCACCCAAAATTCATTTTAAAAACAAAGAATATATTTTCCAAAAATCCAAGACCAGGTTGTTTAAACTCTGATTAAGCTAACCCATGGATAGCGAAAATTTTGATTTCAGTTTTCTACGTTTTTGGTGAGGTGTTCTTTTTATATTGTTTGCATTTCAATTTCGAGCTGTAGTAATCTCAAACTACACTAAACGTTAGAGGCGAAAAACATTTTTAAACAAGAGAAACTAATGCTGCAGTGAACGTTTAATCCTAGGTTAACGTCGAGCGGCTTTTGAACAAGCCGACCCAGGTGTGTTACAAACTAGGCCGTGTTTTGAGTGGCTGGCGCCCATGCACTATTTACAAACAAGGTGTGTACGTGCTGACGAAGGGGTGAGCGCGTGTCTTGTTAGATGAATGTTATAAAATTGATCATTGCTTTTATGACATATGGTGACTTTTAAAGGAGCCGTTTTTTTGTTTGAAGCTTTCTTCCTCTGGCCCAGAAGTTGGTTTAAAGCCTTCCCAAGGAGCGAGATAGTCTCTTGCTGTTCTGCAATTTTCTTGCGGAGTTTTAGCTCCCTCGAATGTTGAATCACATTTTCCTGCACTCTTGCCGTAAAATTTCGGTCTAAAAGGACCACCCTCTTCTTACGTTTCACTTCCCTGCGACTCCTCTGTGCTGGCGTGTCATCAACCAAAGAGTTGCTGGGTAGGGAGAGATCTTTCTCTACTTACCTTAACGCTTGAGATATTAAAACATTGAGTTCTTTGTCCTTCTTCAACTTGAGTTGTTATACTTGGAAATAAAAAGTGCTGAAGTATTTATACCTTTTAGTGCTTAGCTTTTTCCAACAGCTTCATTGATTTTTAAAGCTATGAAGTTGTTTTATGAATTGATTATGAATTGACCTGGTCTTGTCTTTTTGAAAAATATATTCTTTGTTTTGGGTGACGCGTGACACCTTTTGCAAGACGACTTCTGTCGTTTAGAGTTACAGAACCTTGTAAGATTTTTAACGATTAGGTTCCCATGGAAATCCGTGAGAACTATCCCAGGCTTTCGCGTCGGTGGCCAATTTTCCTGCCCAAAACAGACTCCTGCGTTCATCCTCCTTCCTGTAGGAAACTGGCGCCTTTCTTCCAGGTTTCCGAGACGATGCCGCCATCTTGCATTCTTAATTCTGCTCCTGATTGGTTGAAAATAACCTCTGTCATTTTGGATTCTCACTTACATATCCATGAAAATTTGTAATCTTTCATCTCTTTCTCAATAAAATGCTGTTTCACCCTAAATTTGTAATGTTTGTGTTACTGTGCATGTGTGTTGTACTATCTCGGTTATAGCGGGAAGAGTACCATCTCCCACATGGTTGCGGAGTCAATTCATGACCCTTATATCACGTATGGACCACTTAGGAGGTATTGCGCATGCATCCTGTACACTTTGACACTAGGGGGTCAGAGTAGCACCTCCCACAAAGGTCAGCGGACTTTTCATGCATTTGTTTGGGTAGAATGGTAACGATTGTTAACCATGGTAACCTCGCCTTCTTAGGTAGTTATCTTGAATATGTTTAGTACGTCATAGAGGGACTGGGAACGATGACGTCATTAGAGGCTAGGTCCTGGGACTTTAAACAAATTACGGTTAGGTTTAGGTCTTAGGGATGACGTCATAGGAACTGGGTTCTAAGGGATAGCGGGCAGGGAACTAAGTATCCGCCATCTTGAATATGTTAATTAGGGGCCAGGCCTGGGGCCTAACAGATATAGGAATAGGAGGGTTTATATAATAAAAATGACGTCATTAGGGGTCAGAGGGTACTGAGGACTAAGGGATGACGTCATAGGAACGACGGGTTCAGGCCTGGGGTTAAGGGACTGGGAGCTAAGGATGATGTCATTAAGGTTAAGTCCACCATTTTGGTTTGAGGGCTAGGGTTCATTTGCATAAGAATTAGGGCTCTAACAGCCAATCAGAGCGCGAGTTGGGGGCAATTCGAGCGGACAATACTACTGTCATACATCTTATTCTAACGCTTTTCAACACGCTAAAATTCCTTAACAGGCAAGTTCTTAAGGATGTAACTCTGATACATGTTACTATATCGAGCCCATGCAAGCTCAAGGTTGTTCACAACTTTACAAATTTCCTCACATTCACGTGCCTGGGCATTACTGGTTCTAACTTAATTTGTGGCTGTACTAGCATTTAAATGAGCGCCTTTCTCAGATTTCAGCTTTTACACTTTCCCCGGAGATCCTTCGTGTTTACCTTTCGTAAACCACGATGCAAACTTCTCCCTTTCTCAGGATCCAATTCCACATTGTCTATCTCGTCGCCATGCAAATTTTTCTCCACATTGGCCGTTTTATTTTAGAGACGCATTATCCGTCTTGACGAACTTGGGCAAACATTCGTAGCTCGTCTGGTTATGCGTCTCCGGTTATGCGTCGTGAACAACGCATTACGAAAGATAATTCGACTGGACGCATAATTCGTCTGTGTGTGTTAAGACGGGCATCAGACGAAGAACGTAAAAAAATACACCGCGTTATGAAAGAGCCAGCAGTATTATTATTTTTTTTTTTATTTTTTTTTTATTTTATTGTTTTTATTTGAAAGTTGTACAAAAGACAAGCAAAGAAGATACTATAATACTTATTTAACAATTTTTACATAAAAAGAATACACACAGAAAGAAAAGGAAAGAAAAGAAAAGAAAGAAAAGGGAGGTAAAGAAGCCTGTTACATTATAAATAGATATCTACATACACCATCACAGAGAAAAAAACAAAACAGATTAGCTGAAGCAAGGGAGAAATTTGTTCCATTTTTTATAATGTTTTACTAATTTATTGCCGGTAGCTGCAATTTTCTGTTCAATCTGGCAAGTTGCTTTAACCTTGGCCATGAAGACTTTTAGAGAGGGGTGTATTATATTTAATTTACAATTATAAATATAACATTTAGCTAATAGAATAATATGATTTAGAATATGAAAGTCCTCTACAACATTAAATACTCCAAAAATAACATTTTCTAGTGTTAAGGATGTTGAGATTACTTTTTGTTCAGAAATCCAGGAACACAGCAACTGCCAGAAAGATTTTGTTATATCACAATGAAAGAATAAATGCTCAGGGGACTCAACTTCTGTTTGACAAAAGGCGCAAAGCGGAGAGTCAATCATTTTAAATCTGAATAATTTTTCATTTGTAAAAACAAGGTTGTTCACAACTTTACAAACTTCCTCACATTCACGTGCCTGGGCATTACTGGTTCTAACTTGATTTATGGCTGTACTAGCATTTAAATGTGCGCCTTTCTCAGATTTCAGCTTTTACACTTTCCCCGGAGATCCTTCGTTCTCCCTTTCTCAGGATCCAATTCCACATTGTCCATCTCGTCGCCATGCAAATTTTTCTCCACATTGGCCGTTTTATTTTAGAGACGCATTATCCGTCTTGACGAACTTGGGCAAACATTCGTAGCTCATCTGGTTATGCGTCTCCGGTTATGCGTCGTGAACAACGCATTACGAAAGATAATTCGACTGGACGCATAATTCGTCTGTGTGTGTTAAGACGGGCATCAGACGAAGAACGTAAAAAAATACACCGCGTTATGAAAGAGCCAGCAGTATTATGGAAAGAAAACAACAAGGCGGATGCAAGTGATAAGGCAAGTGCAAAACCGCGAAATCGACAATGGACACAAACATAGCTCAAGTACTTTGCCTTATTCCAGGCAGAGGAGAAACACGAGTTTGGTTACAAACTGGAACACGCTTGCGTTTAAGAAGACCGCAAATAAAACCGTTTTCGAGGATATAAAGAAGGCCTTAGAGGAAAGCATCAAAAACGTACACCCAAGTGCCAGTCTGTAAAGACATTTATTAAATCCATTTTGAAATCACTGGCTATCCTTGCAATCTGATTGGCTCTCAGGGGTGCGATTTATTCACGAATCGCACTATTTTTTGGTCTAAATCGCATCTTTTTCTCAGCCAATGAGAAAGGGACAGTAAAACAAAACAACCAATCAGATTTCAAGGTTAGTTTAATGTAACCAAAAAAATTTTAGGAAAACGAAAGCCGTGTTGCGAATTTTGCAACTACAGGTCAAAACTTTGTTGTTGTCTTTTCTTTTTCAAGACAATTGACGAATTTAATTAATAATATTACAGTTTCTGAATAATGATAATGAGCTCCTTCAGGCTGAAGGTCTTCTTCACAAGAAGTTTCCAACATTCAACATCTATTTTGACGAATGTTTTGGCGTTCTTTCTTCAACATCTGCTCAAGATCCGTCTGATACCGAGTCCAGCAAAACATAAACAAACGAAAACCACACAACAACAAATTCATAGCCATCTCAAGAAGGAACATGTTTCCAGGTTCGCGGTAGTTTCAAACGAAGCAATACAAGAGCTCAACTCTGTCGCTGTGAATTAACATACGTAGTCTTTCGACAGATTTCGATCCGCTCCACAAAACAGTGAATGAACGCCATCTTGAAAAATATATCTTGAAACAAAATAACGGCGCCGCAAGAACTTCACAAGGTTCCGAGCATAATAAAGTTCTGTGCCGAGGTCACAAAAAGAAGCAGAGATACTAACGAGCTTGAATCCCTTAAAATCATACAGAGTGCCATTGAACAGTAATTAAAAGAGAAAACCATCCACAGCTGGGCATCGTGCAGTCGAGGGAGTTTCACAACTCAACAGAAAATTATCCATCGCAGAATTACACCGGCTGCACCCTCAAATTCCTTCTCAGCCTCAACCGCAGAAGAAAGGCAGGTCTTCCATCATTGATTCAGGCGACGAAAATCGAACTTTGATGCATGAAAGAGTCACTACTTTCGTTCTCACTTCAGAACTGCTTGTTTGTTTGTTATGCTTGAATGAGTTTTCGTCACATGACAACGTTTTGCATACTAAATGGCTGTCAAATCGCTTCCGGTTGCGCTATTTCTAACAAACCCGGCTCGGCTTGGAACAATAAATCAAAATCTAAATTTCAGGCCATAAAATTGTGCGATTTCAAAATGGATTTAATAAAGTGGTAATTGAACTTCGGGTCGTGCAATTTTGGTCTCAAATCATACTTGTGATTTCAAATCGAACTCGCGCTGCGCGCTCTTTCGATTTTGAAATCACGCGTATGATTTCAGACCAAATTGCACTCCACTCAGTTCAATTACCATTATAAAGCCAACTGGGTAGTAGGTGGAGTAGGGTGAGGTTTCATGTCAGTGGGCTCCTCCTTGATAATGTCTTTAAATTCGCCCAGAATAAATTCAAACGTTTCTCGAGACACCCTCAGCATTTTCTTGAAAGAAGCTTCGTCCCAGTTTTGGAATCCGTTCGTTCACCGGTCTCCGTTTCTCAATTCATCTGGACCTCGTTCGTTTCTGTTGCTTTTTGTAATCACGATTGCTGACATAACAGCGGGTTCTGAAGCTTCAGTTTCGAAATCCGTTTCGCTAACGAAACGTTCCCTTGCCACTTACTCGTTTATTTCATACTGGAGACTTAAAAACTCTTCTTCTGCTCTTCTTTTACAGGAAAACAATTTTACAAGTTGCAACAGGGCCGGCATCTTTAATTTTACCGCCAATAACATTCTAGTCCCCATTCCTTTTTATTTCGCCGCGCGTAAATAGTTCGCATTGCTCATCTGTCGAAGTTGGTCTTGTTATTCGTCCCGTCTTTACACTAGACGCATAACACGTGAGACGCATTGTCCGTCTGGACGGATAATACGTTCTCTAGTGTAAAAACGGCCATTGCCTTTATCATCTTTTTCCCGGTCCATAATAGAATGTGATGTATTCGCGAAACATAATTTATTCACAAACTCCGGCAATCGAGATCAAGCATCTCAGATGTACTTCTGACCTTTGTAAACAATTCGCTAAATAGAATGATAATGATGACATAAGCAATTAGTAAACCAGTAAAGATAACTACGTTTAAAACACTGAATTATTTTCCTTTTCGGCTAAAGAAATTACATTACGTAGGAGCTTTGGGAAATCCACAGCACAACGGTAAAAGATCTTCTAACCCTCCTTAGATCACGAGCGAAATAAAACCATGTGCATAGCTTTATTTTATTGCGAGACTGTTTTTTTTTGTTTATCGACAAAAGGAAATAAAACGCCTCCGGGAAAATGAATTTTGCCTTATTAAAAACTAAAGTTTTTTTTTTATATTTACATTTGAGTATGGCAAAAGTAGAAGCGGACAATCTGTTTGCCAGTGGAATAATTCTATATGCAGTTGCTTGAATGGCGTTTAATTAACCCACTTTTAATTTACAATAATAACATGCAGCGCCACCAAACCCAACAAAGCTGAAGAATACACTAAGTTAACAGTCGAAACTCGCCCTGGTATAGATATGAATTCAACATTCAGGCCAATTTTATCACGAACCAACTTAAACAAAAAACTTCTTAAGAGGAAAACAACGATGTCTTATATTCTCAATAAAGTACCAAAACAAAGATAGAGATCACAGAAAATATCATCAAATTTTAAAGGTTTTAACTGAGCTGTTGTTAAAAACATAAGTTTGGAATATGTTTTTCACTGGAATATAACATTCACCCAGGCGTGAAAAAACAAATTATTTTCTCGATCGAAGCAGTTGACAAAGCCGCAGATAAACGTGTGTTGTTCACATAACAAGTGCGTAATTGAAACGGGAACTCTTGGTAAGATTAGGAGGTGTCAAACTGACTTGAGCAGACATTGCTCTGTATGACACAGAGTAAACAGTACGCCACCTCTTATCACAGTATTGACTTGTTATACACCGAATGCAAATATGGCGGACCACTCGGTCGTCGCCCGGGACGAGTCGAATGAAAGCGAGGCTAGTTGGGCTTCGATGTTTTGTTTTGACAATGCTTTTCCAGAAAAGTCTTGCTTCGTAGTCGATTTGTTTCGCCCTCCCTACGCGTTTTTGTGTTCCTGAATGCCACCGCAACAGAGTGGAATCTTTCACAGCAGAGAAGGTGTTCTTTTTTTCAGTTTTCTCGTTCGCCTCTGAGTGGAAACCAAAGAGACGGAGGCAAGGAGTTCACATTCGCCGAAGGAACTGTTTAAGTTCAGGTTGGAATCGATCTTAGAAAATGTGAGAGCGATCGCATTTAGCTCTAAGTTGTTGTCATTTGGCTCAATGCTTTCACTGGTTTCAATAACGGGGCAGTTGAAGTTCATTCGCTTGGTTATTGCACCGTAGTATTTATATTTACTTCGTGCGATTCCGTGCACATGCAATCATGCGATTGGACGCAAACGCAAATAACTTATTCCTTTGAGACAGAGGATATCATTCAAGGAGACCTTTTCTTTACCTTGGGGAGGGTATTGGCCATGAAAACCGTGTTGGAACACCACCAGACACCACATAAGTTCGTCATTTAAACGATTTTTCTGAGATCTATTCTGAAACGTAGCAAACAAACTCTAGTCCCCGCGGCGATCGTGAACTCCTTTTCTCCGTCTCAACGAATGAGGGTTGTCCAATATACCCGGCCGCATAGAGTCGAGTCGTCTATGGTAGGTATCGACTCGAATCACCGGAAGTCTAGCGGCGAGAGACTTAGTGTAAAATATATCAAGGATACAAGTAGGGTATGAAAAGTTCACGACTCGATACGACTCGACTCGAGTCGTTACGACTCGTTTTAGTAAAAGTCTACCCGACTTATTGGAATTCTAGTGGCGAGAGACTTAGCATAAATTACACCAAGGATAGATGTGGGGTAGGGTAAGAAAAGTCGGCGACTCGACTCGAGTCGACTCGAGTCGTCACGACCCGTCTTGGTAAAAGGCGAATCGACTTATTGGAAGTCTAGTGGCGAAAGACTTAGCTTAAAATACACCAAGGATATGGGGCAGGGTATGAAAAGTCGGCGACTCGACTCGAGTCGTTTCGAGTCGTCACGACTCGTCTTAGTAAAAGTCGACTCAACTTATCGGAAGTCTAGTTGCGAGAATCTTAACGTAAAATACACCAAGGAGATGGGGCAGGGTATGAGAAGTCGGCGACTCGACTCGAGTCGTCTCGAGTCGTCACGACTCGTCTCAGTAAATGTCGACTCGAGTTATTGGAAGTCTAGTGGCGAGAGACTTAGTATAAAATACACCAAGGATAGATATGGGGTAGGGTAAGAAAGTCGGCGACTCGACTCGAGTCGACTCGAGTCATGACAACTCATGTTAGTAAAAGGTTACTCGACTTATTGGACGTTTAGTGGCGAGAGACTTATCGTAAAATACACCAAGGATATGGGGTAGGGTATAAAAAGTCGGCGACTCGAGTCGAGTCGACTCGAGTCGTTACGACTCTTTTTAGTAAAAGTCGACTCGACTCATTGGAAATCTAGTGGCGAGAGACTTAGCATAAAATACAGCAAGGATAGATATGGGGTAGAATAAGGAAAGTCGGCGACTCGACTCGAGTCGACTCGAGTCGTCACGACTCGTTTTAGTAAAAGGCTACACGAGTTTTCGAACAGTTTGGTTAAGAAAGAAGCTATGATGGCCAGAATGAAAGCAACTAGACCGTACATGAAAATTGTATATTTGAATAGAGAACCTTTATCACACTATCATTCAACTTAAATATAAATTTCGATGGTATGTTATTGTTATTGCCCTGGGGAGGCTCTGCTCCAAGGTTCAACTTCTAACCCTTATGATATACCATTTTGGCAGAAAAGTTACCTTTTCTCATACCTTTCTTTGATAAAAGGTACCCTTTTCATATCCTATCTTGTAAGTCTTGTTCTCATTTTCATGTAGTTCTTAATAAATAAACTGGTACGGTACAGTTAAAGGGGCATCTATTCGAAACATTATAGCTAAAGGCCCTGTTAAATATATCTTAAAGAGCGATTTTCCTACCCTTTGAAGGCTTTGATATACCTCATCTTTTATATGTCAACCTTTCATATGCCTGAAGCCTAAAATAGGTACCCCTTTGGGGGCAGAGCCACCCTGTATAGGCCATATAGGGAATACGTACTTTACCTCCCTGGGGTCATTGGCAAAAGAAAATTATATTGTAAAAGGGTGAGTATCTGATTGCCTTGCTGTCTAGATTTTCCCAATGCTTTGTATTACCCCTTATGGCTTTTATTGTTGACATAGTCATTATGCTTGTCAAGTACATATAACATTAAGAATAGAAATCTCCATCGGTTCATGTGTTTGGTTATGTGGCTGAATCTTGAAAGCCAGGAGAATAATTGTTCACATACTTCAGTGTTGACATTCTGAAAGGGAATTTTTGTAGGAAACAATATGAATAATGTCAAGTGCATTTGTATGATTAACTAGTGAAGTGATGTTATGTCAAAGAGGTGAAGTTCTCAAGAAAAATGATTTAAAGGACATCAGGAAATTTTGTCAAGAATTTTAGCTTTGTTGTATTTTCGTTTATAACCAGTTATTATTAGTTGTATTTTACTAGCTTTTTTCTTTAGGGGATTTCAAAATTTTTCCAAAAACATATAGGACATAATTTATGCACTTTTTATATTTTTTTTCTATTAAAATCATTGGCCGTATCAATGAGTAGGTTACATTTTACTTAATGGAATCATAACTTTGAACCCCAAAGGAAAGGGTTTTGAAACGGTGCTTAAGAAAATATAAAGGTTAATTGTCCAAGAAAACTGGTTAAGAAAAACATTCTCCTTGAAGTTTGAAAGACACTAAATCTGGTTAATCAATATTGTGGTGTAAAAATTAGTAGACTTACTTTAAGGTTGTTTGACTTGTTTGGGTTGCAATTTGCTCGACACCAAACATCTGTGTGATTCCTAAAATGGAATCTGTCACATAATATTTCCATATCGGCTAATTTTTTTGCAATTGGGGTCGTTGTGGATCGCTTTGGGTTGTTTACAAAGCACTTGAAGTGGCAAGCATCATCATAACAAATTGTATCTGAAGAGGAAGGTCAAAACTTTGTTAAAATTTAAGACTTAATTAATTATTACAGAGTGAGTTAGAAATAGGTTAAGTAAGGAGGCAGTTATCTAAAAATTGCTTGAATTTTGAAATAGAATGTGACTTGAAAGATTTGGGGTAATGTCGCAGAAAAAGGAAAACATAGTGTTATATTTTAATCATTAGTTAGGCAGGTTAGGTCCTGGGATGTATGCATAATAATATTTTTCTTACAATTATTGTTGGGGAATTACATTGTATGCCATAAGTTAAATGCCTAGAAGTAAAAGGCAGTATGGAACTTAAAAGTAAAGTATCATTAGCAACTATGAATAGTCCTTTTTTGTGGGGTACTTGTTCCCTATGTAAATCCAGACTTAAATATTTGTAGTGTTTCTGTGATACATAATGGATACTTAATTAAGTGATGTTGCTTAAGAATTAAACAAAATGGATTGTGACTAATTATAAAGAACAAATAAATTGTTTGATTGAATGACTGACATAAAAACACATTTTATTTAGAAATACAGAATGTTAAACTCACCTATTGTATTCATTGAGGTTTTTTCTAACAGGTTGTGTAAATGTGCGTAAACCTGTGTTTTACTCTCAGAACCAAATAGTTCTTTAATGTCAACAACAGTTGCACATGGTTTCATGGTTTTTCAACAACTAGTATCCCTGTTGAAACATTTGAGAAAAGGAAAAATTTTGTAATTATGTTCACCTTTTTAACTGCTATAAAGAATGGAAAAACTAAGATTGGCTTTGTAGAACTGTGGTGGGAATGGTTTTTATAACTAGGCTGGCAGTTTTGTATGTAAAGAATTAAATTTATTTTGGCTTCTCTTAATTTTGTTTGGGGCATGCTTTGTTAAGTCATTTGCTTTGCAAGCAGACTGGTATAGCTAGGGTTATGATAAACTCATGAGGAGTGCTTGGGCCTGAAACAGTTGCTGCGATATCTATAATTATTTACGATAATTGCTAAGTTTTTTAAGATATATAACATGATGTGTTTGGAATCTTTTTGTTAATAATGCTTCATAAGGTAGGGTGGTTGTAGAGATTATGTATGTGAAATTCATTGCATTTTTATTGGAAAATTAGGAACATTAGGTCTCTCTATAAGTTACATTTATTTATCAATGTTAAAATTGGATTATAATTACATTATGGATAAACTTTGATTGATTGATTTGACCTTTTTTACCTTTTAATTCTGAAATATATGCAGTTGGGCAAGTTATTTGGGAAACGAAAACTAAGATACCTGCTGTTCTGAAATTTTTGCATTTATGCTTCCCTTTTTCTGTTCCACATTGAAGCCCACGGAATGCTCCATTGGATTCTGGGACCACTCTGTCTTGAGTATCCTCAACAGCAAAACCAGAACTAAAAAAATATAGAATGCACAATTTCATAGTTAGATTAACAAGAAGATAACATATTCATTCTAACGAACAGTTTATATAAACATTACGTAAAGAAATGAATTCCATATTGCATGCTTAGGTATGTTATGGGTTTAAAGATACTATAAAGATGGTATTATGAGTGCATAGGAATCTGATCGAATAAATGTTGTTTAAAAACAGAAAATTGGGCAATTTTATACATAAACTTAATTTAATTTGTCCAAAGGGCTTATGTCACAGTGTTATTACCTGGCTAGTAGTGAGTTAATTTTTGGGTTCTTAACTGTGGTACATTTTTCAATGTTTTGTTTTGGAAACTGATGTATGTTGCATAAAAATAATAAGGATAAATGAACAAAATGAAATAGGTACTTGAATGATGTCTAGCTGAGGTAATTTTTCGAGAGATCAAATCAATGAAGTTATTGGGTTTACATTTAGGAGCCTGACTCATTTTAATGATTGTGTATGGGTTACTTCTCAAAAATTTCATTGCATCTTATACACTATTATTGTGACAATTATATTTGCTTACCTGAGAAAAGTATTGTTGGGTGGCAACTCTACTACATTCATTTTAATTGGAGTATTGTCTATTACAGGTAATCTCCATTCTTTCCTGACTTGTCCATTCTCAGTTATTTCAGTCACGTTTTGTTGGAATTGTTGTCCACTTGATAGGATTTCTTTTATTTTGTTGGGCAGATTATCCTCTTTCAACCAACTCTTTCTTCCATCAGACCATTCAACCTAGTAAGTTAAAATTTTTTCATGAATGGATAATGACCTTTTATTTGTTGTCATTATTTTAGAGTTTTTTAGAATTTTTTCAGATGGATTATAATTGACTGTATAGATATTATTATAAGCAGTGACTGTTAAATTTTCAATTACTGTACAGATTGTGTACTGTCTACTGTATTTTGGCTTATATTTAAGGACTGTTATGTAATGTTTAAAAAGCGACCTGTAGTATTTTATGGGAGTATAAAAACCAAGGGTAACTGAGTGTTAGTAAACCTGATAAAACACTTGCTGTGAGATTTTTGAACAGCTTCAAAAACAATTTCCACATAGAGCGTGTATTTTTTGGGAGTCGAACAAAGGTTTAAATTGTGAGGGGAGGATATTAGCATACACAAAAAGCCAGCTGTTTTATCAGGATATAGAGTTCATTTAATGGTATTAGAATAATTTTTTTCAAGCTGTTTAGATTCATATGTGGAGGAAAATTGATCATACCTCAAAGAGATGTTCTTGTCGGGTTTTTCTGTCATTAAGTACTCTAACAATAAGCAAATCGTCATCTTTAGGGGTTGTTGGTACTGAATTTGTTTCTTCATCATTTAGGAAATTCCTGGCCACTTCTTTGTGTATCTCACATTTCCGTGCACCTTTTGCAGGAGAATTCTGACATCCTAAAAAAAGTAACTGAATAAATCAATTTTGTTTGATATTTGGTAATACAATGCTAGTGACAGTAACCTGAATTTAATTTTGCCATCGGCAGTGAATGGTTTCAACTTCAAAAAGGAACATGTCAACTGGATTTTGCTGTGTTGAATACTGGGAAGGCAAGCCTGAAACATAAGTTTTTCGTTTTGGGTTAAATGATAACTAAATAATATTAAAGAAATTATGGTGTAAGCCTAATAAGTAGTACAATTTATATATATAGTGTAGTGTTATGAATTGGAATGATATTTACCTATCACTACTGAACCATCCAATCCATGCAAAGTGTAGCAGTCCCACATTCTTGCATGCACAGACTTGACGTGCATTTTTCATGTTTCCATCAAGTATTAGGACTGATGCACATCCTGGGGTATCACATATGTGGTCTGTAATGACAATAAATAATAATTCATGTATGAAGTTGCTTTTTAGTTATGAAGGTAATACATCTGTACAATTTAAACTTCAATAATAAGATAAAGCAATTGTTATGTCATATTTTGGTAAATTTGGTATAGTATTTGGTTGTTGTTTTGATAAGGGGAATTGTGATTTTATGTTTGGTTTAGGGCAAATTGGATGCACACAATGGTAGCAAAATCATGTAGGTGCTTTACACTTACCACCCCATTTTGTGACAAAAGCTTCACTGAATTCTTTGGTGACAATTTCTGCATTGCATTTCGGTCACATGGCAATGATGGAATCAAAGTGAGGTTGTATTTTTGAATTACTTCAATACTGGCCAATAGTAGAAATGCCTCTTCTAATCTTCTTCAGTCCATTGTTTGGCGGGCTATCAATAATTGGTGAAGGTTTTGTGATGTGTCCCTAGTGATAAAGTAGAGCAAAAGTACTATTAATGGTTATTTCTAAGGATGAATTCTAGAATTAGACTGACTATGGGCAAACATTATGCTCAGAATGTGTTTTTGCGCCACTGACATTTATTGTTGCATTCGAAGCATTATTCGTAGGCGCCACCACTTGTAAAAAGCTGTGCAGGAATTTTCATTTTGGGATTGAAAATAGTACCAGGGCAACTGCCCATGTACCCCTCTCCTAACCCAAATGCAACACTCACTTATTTACTTATTATAACATGCTGGGTTAGCTGAAGTGTAGGTGTGCAGTTACCTAGATACAAATATTGGTCCCTTATTTGTTTGTGTAGGTTAATTTACATTTGTGCCGACATGTTGGATTGTTAATTAGTGGAGGTATAGTAGTTTGGAAAAGTGTGTCTTGCTCGCAGTTTAAATTTAAATAATGGACATGAACGCAATTGAAAATCCCGTGTCTGTATTGCCGCAGATACCATTTGAGTAGTTAAATTGGGAACTAAACTACCGACATGCTGTAAAAAAAAAAAACAGTTGAAACATAAGCTAATACTGTGGCGCCCGCATTAAGCCACCTGACTGGGTAGTACTATCATTCTCTGTCGTTTATAATAACACTTCATTACTATTATTTTTAAAAAGATTTAAATAACATATCGTAAGGTTACCGTTTCATTCTCTTTGGCTTAGGTAATTCATCTATCTTATTCTCGATTCTGTACCCAAATCTGCGATTGTACGCCGAAGAGAAGGTGGAAAACGGGACTGCTCCAACCACTAGCAAGTTGCTGCACTCGTTGAGTTGAGTCATATCAAAAGCTGTGTCCTCGGTTGAAAGGAGGAACGGTAGCTGCAGTGTAGATTTATCGTAGTACTTCTGTCCATTTATCGTCCAGTATCCGTAATGTTCGTTGATTTGACATTTTCTGCATTGCTTTATGAAGCGTGATCCCATATAAGTTCCTCGGCTTGTGTGATATACTATCACTGGGTGACTGTTCTTTTCTATCTGCAATGGTTTTCCACATTTCCTACACTCTTCCCTTTGAGTGATGAGTATTGATGCCATCGGTAGTCCGCTTTGTATTGTCAAGTCGTGGAATTGTTGAAATAGCCGCGCACCTGACATAACGACGTCTGGAGTCAGGTACAAAAGTGTCTGCGCTTCGGCTGTAAATGCTTCAACATCCATCGTGGCGTTACCTTCCGTGCTTCCGTAAACATACTGTCGTACAATTGAAGCTAAATTTGATATATGTAGGAATATGCTTCCAACCGTTTGGAACACAAAAACTACTCTAAACAAGCGGTTAAAATTAGAAAGAAAGCTCGCCATGTTTAGGGAAGGTGCTGCTGAATTGTGCATGTAGTTTAATACAAGTTGCTAAGCAATCGTGTAAACGACGCTGCTTATTGTTTCCCAGTTCCCACCCGGTTGTCAGTGCGCTTTGTCGGGGGCCTAAAGCGTGACCTGAAAAAAAAAAAAAAACAATACCTGTGCGTAATAGTAATCAAGCCGGTTTATCAAGCTTTAGCCCAATAGTAGATCACTTCGTTACTGGCAGGGTTATTTAAATAAAAATAGGCAGTCTATGATGACATGTGCCTAGTGATATGAAAAACTAGTATCATCTGCAATGACAATATGATACAACGGCAACAAGAAACTTTATTGTGAAATAAGAAGAATCATCAACACTTTCTTCAGTGTCTTTACCGATAAAGCAAGAAAATAGACGTTACTGATCGCTAAACAACCTATATAACGACAGGATTCGGCTGTAAAAGCTCGTCCACGACCACTGATCGAGGGAAGAATCATCAACACTTTCGTCAGTTTCTTAACCGATTAAGCAACAAAATTCTCGAAAAATCCCTTCACGTTGCTTTTAAGATCAAATTCTTTGAAAATCCACTGAAAGTTGAGCCTGGCTCTAGAAGGAAAGTAAGATAAATTTATCTTTATGTTTAAAAACAAAAAACTTACCAACGTTGTTGAACAAACGCGCAAAGTTGCCATCTACATCATGCCTTCTCATCGCGGAGGAATGTTTATTAGGTCGAATTTTGCATAATTATCGGCTTATCAGATAAGCTTGTTTCTGTTTTCGTTTTTGTGTGGTTCATAGCCCGCCGAGATCATTTTGTCGTCTAAATCACTTAAAAATAGCTCGAAAAAGATGTTCCCATTCAACTTTCAGCTTCTAGGTCATTATTCTGGATTTTGTAATATTGAAAATTTTTCGGTTGCTCGCAAGTGTTGACAGAAGAGGGACAAAAAGAGTTTAATTTATAGTGCTGGTTTTCTTCGATTTCGCTGACACTTTAGCACGATGAAGCTGAAATGTTAATGAATAGATTTTACCTTTGCCGATGTTTGGTAGCTATTAACGGAGAAGTTATATATCGCTGCGAAGTCAGCGTCTTTCATAGCGTGCGCTTAGCGTTATTGTGCAATCGGATATTTTTGTTACTCAGAAGCAATAACTAAAAGGTCATTTCAACGATCTTTCAAACGAATGTAACTTAACATGCTTGTAGTGAAAATAAGGTTTTGTGACGAGCGCTGTGGTTTGAACTTTTTTCCCGCGGCAATGCTCCGTTGCACCTTAACATAGAAAAGTTACCAAGGTCGTTGAACAAACACGCAACGTGAGCACATGGAGCGACCGTAAAGTTGCCATCTACGTCATGTCTTCTCGGGATACGAAAGTCAAACGAACATTGCTCGAAAGAGGTCTCGGGTTGTTAGCGAAAGAATACGAGTAAAACACGAGTTACGGACACACACGAGAATAATTTTTTGTTGACCAAAACGTCGGGTGGGCGACATTTCATGACATATTACACGTCTCCCAGAAAAAAACGTTAAGGCGAGGACACTTCATGACATCTTACACGAACGGCAAGTGTTACGGACGCACTTGTATGCTCGATAGCATGGTGCCTTGTCAGCCTTGAGCTCTCCGAGCACTAGGCACGAAAATGAAGATCAGTATTATTGAATTCGGTTAAAGCAAAATAATGTGATTTGCAGTGGCTCGCACCTTATGTAATAGGGGGGACTGGTTAGGAAGCCCGGCAAACATCAAAGGGGTAAACAAAGATGGCAAAATTTATGTTGGAAGGTCCACGACCCTGCACAATCTTTTGTTTTGCGCTCATACACTATGCATGAATTAGGTAACCAACACGTTTCTATTGGTTACTTCTTTGATTAGGCTGGATTACCAGCCGCTGTTCGGCAAAGGAGCCGCGCTCCTCTCCTCTCTTCTCGGGGAGGAAAGCGGCACCGAGAGAGCGGCGGAAATCGAGCCTACTTTTTGATCAGATGCATGGGATTTGTAAAATTTAACCCCAGGCTCGGTGAATATTGGATAGAAATTATGGGCTTAGACAGTCACTGATAAGCATGATGGATAAAAGTATGTAGCAGTTTCTATTTTTGAAGAAAATCATCAAACAATAGGCACAGAGAATAATGTTTTGCAAAGAAATCATATAATTTTGGTTTCAGAGATATTGACAAATGTTGCCATGTCAATAGCTTCAAGGGGTATCAAATAGAAAATTACATATGGAAGGATAGCGTAGGATTTACTAGGGGAATTTTGCTGTATCACAAAATTGTAGTTACAAGGCTGCTGTCTAACAGGAGCCCAGCAGCCTGGGGCACCCAAGAAAGGCCTTTATGCGCCTAAATTTTTGCAGCAACTCCCAAAACATTACCTGTTAGGCTCCTAACTTTTTGGCTTTTGTTCTCCTGGCTCCTTGAAATATTGGAAGGATAAGGTAGAATTTACTAGGGGAATTTTGGTGTATCACAAAATTGCAGTTACAAGGCTGCTGCCTAGCAGGAGCCTAGCAGCCTGGGGCACCCAAGAAAGTCCTTTGTGCGCCTAAAATTTGGCAGCAACTCCCAAAACATTACCTGTTGGGCTCCTAACTTTTTGGCTTTTGTTCTCCTGGCTCCTTGATATATTGTAAAGCATAAGCCTTGAGTTACTATTATATGAGTTGTATCATGTTATATAACAACTGTTCTCCATATTTCGTTGAGTTAATAACACTCAGTTGTAATATGGAATAAAAATTGCAGTTACTACTATATGAATAGTATAATTGTCATATTTATTAACAAAATTACCAAACTGTGTTGAAGTTATCACTCAATATACAATTAAAAACTAAATATAGAAATTTGAAATACCACATGCATGGAATGAGTAAAAACTGCGTTTGCAGTAATTGATTAAAATCTGTAGGTAAATTAAACTTTTTCATGGATTTTCCTTTTTTCCTAGTTACTAAGATAGCATTACATGACATACATTAAATTTTCTACTTCAATAAATCCTCTGCAATGAGATCACCTTTAAAATTGCGTGGTTGTTTTTGTAACATTGGAAAAAAAAAATCATCATGCAGAGAATGGAGTTATATGCAATTCTAATTGTAGCTTTTGACCAGTGGAAGAGGTTGGCTCAAAAAGTATAGAAATTAATTGTTTTTTAAAAAAAAAACTGGAAATAGTCATTATATTAAAAACTTAGTGTTGCAATTGATTATGAACCTACATAATAGTTTAACGCAGGTGCAATAATAAATTATTATTTCTACTATGACTTAAGCATTGTTTCTACACAGCTGTAATAACATCAACAGTAAGGGTTTCAAAAATGACAAAGGCAAAAAAATGGTGATGGAAAACAAATTCCACATATTTAAAGTGCACTCATGTAGCTGTTTTGTTGTCTATTCATGTCAAATAGAGGAAACTTTTCTATAATTCCTGCATCTTGGTACTGCCTCTGTTAGAATAAATGTTGCCATGTCATTGCATACGCAGTCTCGTTTTTGGTGAGTTACTCTGAGATCCATCTTGTCTGTTTGCGTATTCTTCATTATGTCTCGCACTAAAAAAATTGAAATCAAGTATTAATAAGTGTGTATCATGAAATCAAAGGATGTTATCATAAGTTTACATAGCAACAGGGTAAGGTTATTTTATTGGTTACATATTTGGCCATACCACATATAAGATAATAGCAGTGTGGTATTGGATGTGCTTAAAACTGTTGGTTTGGTCTGTAGATATTATTTATGTAGATTACATAAATCATGGTTTGCAATGAATGGATTTCTTATGTTCAGCCAGGTATCTTACCAGACCAGTACATTAGAGGATGTTAAATGCGTCATAGGAGCAGTGGTACTGGGAACTTAGCAATATAAGTACTGTAGGAGGTAACATGGTTCATTGGTCAACAGCAATCATTTCAGTAAAACTCCCCCGAATTCCTGCAGATTAAGACTCTGTTGTTGTGACATGATAGTTTACATTTAGTATACTTTGTTACCTTTCTTCGTCATTTTTCTCATAAGCAGCAATGTAGCTTGGAAGGGACATTCCAGTTTTGGACAATTTTGTAACAAATCCCATTAGTTCACGTGCTTCTGGACTTGGTGGTTCTTGTTTACAGAAGAAGTGTACCTAATAACAACAAATGATGACGAATGGTTTAATCATCTACCCTTTGCACCAAGAGTTCAAAGTGTGATTACACTATCTACTAGATAAAACCATACAACTGGATAGTGCTATTTGTGTGCCAACAAGTTCCACTGGATATTAATTTTTCTTTGAAATAGCAACACACCATCCTTTGATTAAAAGGGAGTTTGAATAATAAGAATCAATATGTTAATTTTCTTTTGATATACCTTCATAAGGTGTCCACTTCAGTATATTTATATAACTGCTCTCTTATGTTTAACTTATGATATAGGGACCCCCAAACTTGGATGTGGCCATTCTTACTTGACTGCATTTAGAGAAAGAAATTGATCATCTATTTAATGACGATAAAGGCTGTGATGGCACCCAATTTAAAATTAAGAATTAGAGATGACAACATTTGTTATAGGGAATATTTGAGGAACATGTAGTCATCAACCCATGGAAAATACTACACAACTTACAAAAGAGTATTTGAAACAATATGCTTTATGTAATGAAGCATACCATGTTAGTTCATTGTTTTCATTTTGGTTGCCCTGGAGTGCGTATTGATTGTTAAGTTAAACAATCAAAATTCAGTAAAAGCATTATATAGTTATTGTTACAATCACAGATAAAACAGTGCAGTTTTAAAAGTCTGTTATCATAATTAAAACATATATACATGTAGTAGATTTTTCCTATTTATATATATATATATTACCTTGGAATTGTTGCCAGGGATTTGAAATGATTTTACTTCTCCCAACCCAAGGGAAGTCATTTCATCGACAGTTCTTTGCATGAGCCTCTTATTAGTCAGGTTGTCAACATGGTGTCTTCGAAATAGGCCCTTCACATTTAATACAGTGAAACTGACAATGGGTCCATGGGCTCAGAGCACTGCTTTAAAAACTTTTCCCATTCCTTCTGGCTCTGAGATGTCATGTTGGACAGCAACCGTAGTATCATCAGATACCGCTTTGTTCAAGACATGGGTCTTGTCATTAAGGGTACCTAAAATAAAATAAAAAAAAGTACATTAACTGTTACCTTTTGGTTACTTAATATACAACAAATTATTTCCCGCAAAAATTTTAGTATATAAAATATGTTGTTTACATGTTATTTAAGTAAGCCTTCAGAAGTTGTAAATATTTTAAGTAGTAAAATCCAGGACCTGTAGTAAATGTTTTTTGTTTGATTATCATATGGTACTAAAAGAAAAGAAATTGGTGTTTTGCTAAGTTTTATAACAAGCTTATTGCTATGTATGATTTTAATTTTCCAGATGAAAGCAATTGCAGCAAATTATATCTGAGTGAAAACTTTTTGCTGTAAACTAAAGTAATGTTTTAAGGGCATGCAAAGCTGAATTGTTCATTTGCTCATTAAAATTGTTAACAATTTCCAATATTTTTCTTATTACAATACTTACACAATTGTCACAGGCAAATATTGACAAGTGCGTGGGCCACCAGAATTGCTTGTGGACCAATGTGAGTGAGAGGCATAGGCACTTGGGAATTAGTTTCTTCATTGTCATCCTCATTGTCATCTTTATTGTCATTATTGGAGTCACATGACTAAAAAAGGGGGAAATGGTTAAACTTGCCAAATAAATAGTAATGCCAATGATAGTGATATTCATAATGGTACTCATAATGATAGTGATGTTAATGAAGATATTATTGGTAAATTAATATTTCATATTTAATTGAGAACCATTTTGTTTTTTAGTAAGCTGGGTTGTTCAAAGTACTACTGAGCTGTCACAGGATTACTGTCAATTTATATTTATTGCAAACATGTAGTGAGATTTTTTCTTATAAAAGTTAGTGGGTTTGATATAAGAATTCCCTCTGATTTGAAGCTAACTAAACTCAACCTTCACTATTAAAAACACACTGATATAATAGATATTGACTAATGGGAAACTCTAATACTGGGTCTGTGGTCATCAACTATTGAGCATCTTGTTCTGCATGTCTTGTAGATTGGTAAATCTGACATCATGGTCTTTTTACTGTTTTAAGTAATATGGTCAGTTTTGAAGTTGGTACAACAAATTGTTTGATCAAAATTACATCTGTTTTAGAATTCAAATTTCAGAAACACATATTGCCTCATACCACGCTGTATATGTTAGGGACTTGTCCCTATCCAGTTACATCCCACCAATTTAAGCAAGTTTCTTTACAAAAAAGATTGCAATTATTATTAAGGCTGATCAAGTGATACTTAAATAACATTTTTGTTACCATATGACATCCCTTTTCATTGTGAAAAGTAATTCATTTGTTTTTGATCTAATCATGTGTTAGTGCAGTGTGAGCACAGTTTAAGATAGTCATAATAATAATTATTGTGTTACCACATCAATGTTTAGGTTGTCACTATCACTTGTTTCTTCACTGCATGCATCAGGAATATCTTGCGAATTGCAGTCTTCAGACTAAATAAGGACATCATATTAAGTAAAAATTAGTTTGTATTACATAATCATTATGTATATAGTGTACTGATTATCGAACAAATATCACTTTGGTAGCAACATTTTGAAATAAGTCTTCAGTTGATGAAAGAGGTTGTATAAAAAATCAAGTACCACACTACTTAATTAAACTAACCTCTTTTATAGCTTCAAATTCTGCCAATAACAGTTGAATAGGCACTGATAGACGAAGTTCATGGGGCTTTCCGCGTGAATAAATTCCTTTGAAAAGATAAAAATGATGACCATATTGGCAATGCCTTAGTTGAATTTTATTTTCATTATAGTTAATATTGGTAAGTTGTAATTTCAAACCTATTCAATGTTGTTAAAAACAATATGTTATGTTGGAAATGCTGCAACTCTGTGAAACTAAATATCACAACATAGGTTTATAGCTAGAATAATCCAGAACACGTTTAAAAACAGACTAAATTCCACAAATTCAACTTTGTCATTTTTGGTCACATGGAAAAAAAGCAAATGGTCCTTGTGAGCTTGCATGTTCAGGTTGCTTTTTTTTTTTAGAGTACAGGCTTCGAGAAATGTAAGCATGCAAGCAAAGAACACCTTACAAAAAAGGGCCACCAATAAAATTAATCATGACAGGGCATGCACTTGAATTTTGCATGCATTTCCAAAATTCGTAAATGCTAACAACACTGCAGGGTTGTGAGAGACCTTACATTACCCCTAACCGTGGTCTACGGATATTACAGTCTATAGTCTTATTTACCTCCAAGTAAGGGGTCATATGGATTTTTTTTCGCATACGTCAAGTTCCCATTCATCATGAATATCCTTGAATTCCTTGATGGCTTCATCAGTTAAACAATATTCTGTACGAGTCACTGAGACAGACTTCATTTTGCCTTGTTCAAGTAGCTGAAAAGTACTTTCACCATGCATATACAAATCTGCCAGCCATGCCACTAAAAAAGAACCGAATAAGCTATACTGGTAAATGTATCTTTACAAGCCATAAACAGTTATAAGAAATGAAACAATCAAAAAGACAGGATTACCTTCAGTTGCAGATGTACAGTACTCTTAAATAATTATTATTACAGTTTTTTTCCCTAGTTGTGTTGTAATGAATTGTGCACGTTATACGTGTGGTAGGTATGAAGTCAAAAAAATTTTGCACATCAATTATGTGCGAAATGATTGTAATGATTGTAACTGGAAGCTTAAAGCAATAGTAAGAATAGAATGTGGAGTGTTGACAATGCTATTAAGTATGGAATTATTTAAATTCTCATTTATTATTACCTAATTTCTCTCTTAGTTCTTGAGCCAAGTCATTTTCTTCTTTGGTTAAAATGTATCCTCAAACTTGACAAATACTGGTTGGGGAAAATACCAAAGAATTCTAGAATTGCATCCTTTGGCATTGTTGGAGGTGTCTTGGATTACTGGTAGTGCTGCATGTGGTTGAGTGAATCCCATAAAGGAAAATGATGTCCGTGCAATGTTGAAATTCGCATTTCCAGTGACTATGAATATAAAATGACAAATAATATATTAAGAATATATCAATACATTATTTTAAATTGCAAGGATATGACTGCTTCACCTAAAGACAATTATTTAC
>JAHPZR010009615.1:0-16809 GCA_019787425.1 Platygyra sinensis | reverse complement strand
AAAACAGCCCATACACCGAATGCAAATATGGCGGACCACTCGGTCGTCGCCCGGGACGAGCATCCATGTCCAATACACCCGCATCGACTCGAGTCGTCTAAGAGCACTGACGACCCGACTTACCGGAAGTCTAGTCGCAAGCGGAAGCGTTGTGCTAACCGGAAGTAAAACTGATCGATGTCAGAGGGTACAAAATGTTGACGACTCGTCACGACTCGACCGGGTCGTCACGACTCGTTCCAACACGTGTCGACTCGACTCAATGATAGTCGATTGGAAGTAACTAACTCGACACAAGTCGCAAAGAACAAACGTGAGCAAATCTAAGCATGATCCACGAATACTATGTATTACTCGTTCTATAAACGTGTGCAAACAAATGATACGATTTAAGCGGTTATTCACAGCTCGTTACGAGTCGCTTTAAAAAGCGAAGTGCGGAATATGGGAGCAAACCCAAGCATGGTACACGAACACTATGTATTACTCGTTCTATAAACGTGTGCAAACAAATGATACGATTTAAGCGGTTATTCACAGCTCGTGACGAGCCGCTTTAAAAAGCAAAGGGGGGAATATGGGGCAAACCCAAGCATGATATACGAATACTGGCATGGTGCAAGAATGCTATGCAATTGTCGGCTCGTTACGAGTCGCAAAACTGCTAATTCGCGCCGTCTGGGACTTTGAAGGGGAGAACTCAGTTTAGTTATCAAATTGCTTGATCGAAACCTTGTAAATTCCCGAATTTTGGTAAGACGCTCGATACCGGTCTGAAAATGACTCGCCTCGTCTGGGACTTTTTTAAAACAGGAGAACGGCCGGAATATCCCGGAATATTCTGAGTATTGTTTATGAATCTTCGGAGCGACCTGATGTGAGAATCCTATCATTTAAAACCCGCTTATGAGTGGCGGACATTTTTATGGATGAACTACTGGTAACTGTTGTTGTGTATGAACTACTGTTAATAAATTTTAATACTGTTGGTCACAAACTTTTTTTTATTTGGTGGCTCCTAAAGGAGCCGTTTGTTTTGGTGGGTGTCCTTTTTATCTTGGTCTTGGTATCGTTCGGTCGTCTGGAATAATTTACTGTTTCGGCTTTCCGTTCAAATGAAGGAGCTTGTTGTAATCTATGTCAAAATAGAACCATTTACTATTTTGACTATCCGCATTGTTCACAACGAAATCTATTTGTCTGGCTCTTTTCTCCGCTTTTTGTGGCGATTCGGCCCAATATTGCGCCAACAGAATCCACTCTGTAAACAATATCGGAGCCAACCATTGCCCATGAGGAATAAAGCCAACTTAAAAGTTTCCTTGTCTCCCATGGGTTTCTTCCAGAAAACAGCTTGCATTTCTTTGGGCCACAGCTTCAACGAAAAAAAACGCATTTCCATTAAGATCTTTTAACAATTCCCGTCGTCGGTCTGACAACTCTTTCTTCGAAAGAAGGCGAATTTCTTCACGGTACATTTTAAAAGCTGCCATTCTATGTGTGTCGTTGTTCTGATCAAAAGTGATTGTAACAGCCTAAACGATTATTTATATAGATGCATTCATTAAAAATTCATGTCTCACCTTAATGCCATTTGTTGCATAATTTTACAACAAATTTTCGGTTCCTTTATCATTCGGTAGCGGAATCTTTATCTCTCTTTTCCTTGATCAATAACAATACCTTTTTTAATTTTTTTTTTTTCACGCCTCTTTGTAAATAAACTCATATTGTTAAAGACTTACTCATAACAAGCTTCTCAATTAAATCTATCCCGTTGTCTATCTTTGGGCTATTCCGTTGATTATTGCGCTATGCCATCTCACAATGAATATTATAAGGAAAATAACTTCAATACAGATCCCGAGATTGCAAATACAATAGGATAAATAGCGCCGCACACGCTCTACGGTAAGTGTTTGTGTATGCGATAATCTTTGTGATTTTCTTACAAGTTCCTTTTGTTTGAACCCACTGCCGTTTTTTAACGAGGAAATTTCATAACCTTGTCGTAGTTATTATATGCTGATATCCAGGAAAAATAAAAGTGTCATAAATTGTGCGCTCGAGGAAATTAAAGTCATAGGTATCAAGCTTTGTACAGACTAGTGGGACAGACTATTTACATGAATTTTTTTCATGTCACATTCTTGCTATGATTGCAATTATATTTTTTTTTGTTTGGGTTCGAATACCGCGTTATTCTTATATCAGCCGACTCCTATTACACGTGATGGTACCCTGGGGAATTTATATATAAAGGATTCTCTACAGTAACTTTGTATGATCAGTTCACTATCATCTAAACTCGGAGACGGTCAGTTCACAATGTCCGTAAATCACTTGTATCATTTAGATAAAAATTTAAAGGATTGCTATCAATATGATTTCGACTGGTCGCTCTTGCCGGATAGTTTACGAAAGGTAAGTTTACTTCTGATCCCTTTTGCCGTTATTTCACTATAGCTTATTACTGAATGTGTCGTTACCTCAAGCTTATTTTTTTTTTCAGATGTGTAGCCTCTTTGCCAAAGCCTTAAAGCAGCGGGACACTTCTATTCTTTTTGGACTTATTGTGCTGTCATTGTTTTGTATGGGACATGCTTGTGTCAATGTCTAGAACGCCTTCTGGAAAGAGCCAGTTATCATATGGATTGCTTCCGTTATAACTACAGGTACTCATTTATTTTCACATGAAAGGTTAATTTATTCTGAACCAAACCAGAACAATTGTTGACACTTAAAACTAACCTTAACCTGTTTTAAACTAGGCGTAGCGGGGAGAATTACTTTTTACTAAGGGTTTCTGTCAAGCTATAATAAGAGAATTTTCTCAGAGATTTAGTCGATATTTTGAATGGCTAGAATTTCGGTCTTTTCGCCCCAGGTTCGTTTAGCGCCAAGTAGTTTCGACCTAACTAAGAGTCTTTTCGCCCCGACCAAAATTTGCTCATACGTAGTTTTTTCAAACTATTTAGGAAGTAAATCGTTAACTTGAACTAAACAAGCACTGTTGGCAAGGTTTCTTAAGTTTCAAATACAATCGGCGATCGATCGATCAACGGACTTTCCTTGATTTTGGTATGCGAGTGGAATAACCCTTCTGATCTACACGAGAATCTGTACAACTACATTTAGACTCGATGGTTCTTTAACCAAGCAAATGTGTGATAACAAAATTGAAATACCTTTGATGCTCTGCAGCTAAAATCCTCGAAAGATTTAAGAAGTTTTACAAATACGATCGACCATTGATCAACCGGCGCAACATAATCAACATGCATGAGTTGGAAAGAGAGATTGAATGCCCTGCGACATTACGGGAGCTGGTATTTATTGTCGTGCATTCGGTGCCGGGTATTTTGTAGTTTAGTAGCTCGAGAGTTACTTTCCTGCAATTGATTTCCCCATAACTTGTCATTATACTATCATTGGTTTTACGGTTTTTCCGACAACTTTTCTCGTATGCCCTCAGTAGCAGAGATAGAGCCTGAATTTATTACATGTCAGTTTCCCGCGAGTTTTCCCGCCAGTTCCGTGGACTGAAGGACCTAAAGGCCTCGATGTCATGTAAACCAAAATGGCGTAGCGTACATTGCGATGCTACAGGTTCCTTTGCTCAAGAAAAGGCTCTAACGCTAAACCAAATGTAAAAAGATAGCCAGGAAATCATATCGTGTAATAGAGTGCGGACTCGTAATTTAAGGCAGTGGGAAGTGTTTAGAAGCTTCCAGTATAGGTAAGTTTGATGTTGATCCTTGATACTTTGCACTAAATTTTATACCAGATTAGAAGCTCATCTTTACAAGAGTGAGGGCAGAATACGGATTAGATGTGGTTTTAATCTTTCTTTAGAATACGCAACCATTACAATTCGGCGATCACACTACGATGTAATTGCAGCTTTGTAATTACTTCAAGTGGCAATTTCCCTAGTTACAAACACCAAATGGTTCGGTTATTTTTTAATGTTTTGACAGTATTTTAGCCATGCATATGGATCATTTTTATCTTAATGAGAACATAATGTCAACGAATTAATTTTGAGTATTATTAAAGCAATCAGGCAAGGAAATCATTGTAGTATTGTATCTATCCAAGTTGCAAATGTTTGTGATTACAAAACGTTCAAAATGTGCAGCTCTTTTGAAAGTTTTTTCAGTATTTTATTCTTGATATTCATTGTGAGATGGCATAGCGCAATAATCCAGGGAATAGCCCAAAGATAGACAACGGGTTAGATATAATAATGAGAAGCTTGTAATTACTTCAAGTGGCAATTTCCCTAGTTACAGACATCAAATGGTTCGGTTATTTTTTAATGTTTTGACAGTATTTTAGCCATGCATATGGATCATTTTTGTCTTAATGAGAACATAATGTCAACGAATTAATTTTGAGTATTCTTAAAGCAATCAGGCAAGGAAATCATTGTAGTATTGTATCTATCCATGTTGCAAATGTTTGTGATTACAAAACGTTCAAAATGTGCAGTTTTTTTGAAAGTTTTTTTCAGTATTTTATTCTTGCATGTAAATTATTTTTATCTTAAGGAGTACATCATGTTAAAGTATTATTGGCAAGTACTAAATAAATGATAATTCTATCCCCAGTGGATTGAAGGGCAATTATCTGTAATATAACTACTGGTTTGTGGCTTTGTGTCTGCTTTGTTACTGTCACATGAAGTTATGATTTTAAGTGACTTGATTACAGCATACAGTGTTTTCGATGTAGTCCCATTATTAAACAATCTTGCAATGTAGAGCTGCAGAGGGGAGATGGGGGAAATGAATGAGGGTTACAGGTTAGGAGAGAATTCAAATTAGTCAGGATATCCCTATTGAAGATACAACTAGCTATCTTTGGACATTCACTTAAGTTTTGGTTGAAAGGAACACAAAAATATGATATTGCTTTAAGAAACCAAGCCTATACAACGAATCAATTTGTAATCAAATACTTTATTTTATGTATACTTATATAGTACTGGAAATCATATTTAGAAGTACAAGGATACGCAATTTGCTTTACTTATAAACGATATCATAATCTATGGAATTCTTCGATGTTAACAGTTTCGAATCAATAGTTGTACTAAACATCTTTCAGTTGTATAATGTAAAATTTCAATATACTCTTTTGCTACTCAAAGGTAACATGGTTATAATATTTTATTTCATAGGTCGTTGCAAATCAGCATTCCACGAATTGTTGTCAGACATACTTGAATTAGTTGCTGATCGTGTTGAGGTGCATGGAGTTAAAGCCAAACAGATGGTGCTTCCTCATTGTACATGGGACAAGTTTGGTGAATTGTTAGCTGAGAGTGGTGGAAGATCGCTTGGCCTGTTTGATGAATTAATGTCCTTCTTCAGCACAATGAACATGTATTCATCTCACAAGTTACAAATTTCCGACACTAGAGAGTACCAAGATTTTATCCAACTGTTTACTGGAAAAGCCAAAACATGTGAAACTGGTAAATAATTGAAAATACTTGACAAGTATAGAGCCTTCGAAGTAATTTACTACTGCATAATGAATAATTTATGTCAAGAGAAATTCTCCTTTGTATGACCCTCAATTCAATTAAATAGTTTATTTCAGGGGTAAAATTGTCCTTTGCCAACAAACAATTATAAGTTAAGCTGCCTAATGATCTAACAATGAGAGTTCATGCTTGTGAACATTTAAATTGTTACATTATTCTTCAAACTTTTCTACCACAATGCTTTGCGCTGTATCCACAAATTCAACCACAATGCCTTGCACGTCGTGTTTTTGCCATGTGCTCTTCTTCTCGAAGGTTAGTTGAGCTTTTACTTTGTAAATGTTTGTTTTAAGCTTTAAAACTAAAATTTAACTACGAACGCATACTATTATGGTGCTTTAAAAGGCTCTGACAAAGCTTTCGCGTAGTTTTTCCTGAATGTTTCACAAAAGAAAATCATATTTCGTGATTTGAATGATCGAGTAAACAAGGAAGACATCACGAATTGGGTCACCCCAAAATGCAGACCATACAGAGTGCTGACTGTAGACCGCAGACCGTGCAGACTGTGCAGACCGTACAGACTGAGGGCTTTTTTTCCTATTCTCGTTTTTGTATTTACTTTTGACTCGCATATTGTTTTGGCTCTGGTCACAAATTAGTCTTCAATTATTATATGTCGGAGTGTTTGTTATGCACAGGCCACTCTAGCTCGGTATTCGCGGACTGTTGACGTGATGTTGACTTTGCGAGGGAAACTCCGTTTGGTCCTAAATATGCTTATGTAAAGCTATTTTAAAATGTAGAAATAAACTTCACTTGTAATGTAATGCCACATGTAACATGGGCAATTTCTACTCCTTGTGTGCAGAATGTAATTCCAGATGGCTGTTGGAGCGTGACCACGATCACATCAAAGAAGCCGAGCACATGGAAAGGCCACAGAAAACCGAATAGCATTTGAAATTCTCAGCGCAGTACGGTTGCCGTGATGAGTTGATGTGATGGTTAATTTATTTGGCTTTTATATGGCAGATGTTTTTTTAATGGCGATTAGACTACGAGCAGCCCTTCTTTCACTTAGTCAGTCGTTGCGTGACGCATTAGAAAAACAATGCAGATCTTAACTTGTCAATGTTTAGTACACTTTTCATCATCATGTTCAAAGTATTAGTTTCAGTTACAATCAGAGGTTATGAACTTTAACCCCAAAATATCATTTGTCCAGTGCTTCTGCAATGCAGATGGACATTACTTAACATAACCTTCCAGTTTACATGTTCAGTTTACAGGTTGTTGTTTTTTTGTTCATTTTACACAATTGGACGGTTAGAATTTGGGAATACTACCACCATTTCTAATGGCAAATTACTTATATAAAGTTCTGTTAGAATAGTGGTAATGTTATCTTTGTTAGGATTTTATTGATTTTTACACATGTTGATGCTGAAATGTTTGCCTTGAAGTAAAGTTGATTCAGTTGTGTTGAACTTTAACTTATTATGTTCATTTACATTTTATGCATTTCTTTTATTCAAATCACCTCCTAAAACCAATTTATATTCGTTTTCATTTAGCCAGTGCCAACTATCACACCTCCCAGGTATTTTGTTGGTTCACCATACTTTCATGCCTAAACCTAAAATTTGTTCAAGATTGAATTAACTGTTGAAAAGTAACCTGTGCTTTGCTTGTAATGAGTTCTCGAAGCAGTTACTCAAAGCAGGGTGAGCACTAACCTAGGGTTAATGGTTTTGTTCAGATTCAAGTCAACCCACTATTGAGCAATATATAAGCCATTTTACAGTTGTGTGCTTAGTTAACCTAGCCATGAGTGCAAGCGAGGCTGGAGGTAACCTTGCTTTGATACAGACCTCCGCTTTTCTCGTGTAAATGCAAATTAGTTAGCATAAGAACAACTTGATTTGCACAATAAAAGCAGCAAGGTCTGTGTCAAGACAAGGTCAACTTCAGCCTCGCTGCCACTCAGATTCAGAAGCCAGGCCACTAAGCCGACAACTGTAAAATGGTGTATTGGACCCTGGCGACTAGATCGAAGTAAGATTTGTAGCCCTGGCAACCCTCTTTCCCGTGCAATTAAAAGTTGCTGCGTAGCAGAAGCCCTCATGGTGTTTAGAATGCAACACAGGTTTCAAACCATTGTGTAACATGCTACAACTGTCCGCAATTGAATTGATGCAGTGTAGCACTTGGAATTACTGTATGAAGAAAGTTTTGTTAAAAAGTGCTATAGGAACATTAGCACTTTTTTAACACAACTTTCTTCATACAGCTGTCGACAAACTAATGAGCACTCACCTTTCAAGGGTATATGATCTCAATTACCCCTGCACGTGGATGCTAGTCGAAACATGCTCATGCCACTCTAGATATATATTTCTTTCTTCTTATGAATGCTTGTGCCGGTATGCTTTTGTTTTAATTTTAGGTCTTAATCCAGGGGCGGTGCCTCGCATGGGACTTGATCCCGTTGCACCGGCCCCTTTTGGGTCTTGCCTTTTTTTTTTATTTATGCCATTTATTTATGTGGTGTACCCAATAACGCTGTTAAAAAAAAAAAGAAAGAAAGAAAAAAAAGGACGCTGAACAAATGCATAACAAAGTAGTAGTCTGGTTTAACTCTCAATACCTTTCGCCATACGTTGCACGTCAGCATTGCCTGCTGATAGGCATACTAGTTTACAGTGTAAGTGAGATAGACTTAGAAGTAATCTCTTTGTGCATCGTAAATAATTGTCTTTAGGTGAAGCAGTCATATCCTTGCAATTTAAAATAATGTATTGATATATTCTTAATATATTATTTGTCATTTTATATTCATAGTCACTGGAAATGCGAATTTCAACATTGCACGGACATCATTTTCCTTTATGGGATTCACTCAACCACATGCAGCACTACCAGTAATCCAAGACACCTCCAACAATGCCAAAGGATGCAATTCTAGAATTCTTTGGTATTTTCCCCAACCAGTATTTGTCAAGTTTGAGGATACATTTTAACCAAAGAAGAAAATGACTTGGCTCAAGAACTAAGAGAGAAATTAGGTAATAATAAATGAGAATTTAAATAATTCCATACTTAATAGCATTGTCAACACTCCACATTCTATTCTTACTATTGCTTTAAGCTTCCAGTTACAATCATTACAATCATTTCGCACATAATTGATGTGCAAAATTTTTTTGACTTCATACCTACCACACGTATAACGTGCACAATTCATTACAACACAACTAGGGAAAAAAACTGTAATAATAATTATTTAAGAGTACTGTACATCTGCAACTGAAGGTAATCCTGTCTTTTTGATTGTTTCATTTCTTATAACTGTTTATGGCTTGTAAAGATACATTTACCAGTATAGCTTATTCGGTTCTTTTTTAGTGGCATGGCTGGCAGATTTGTATATGCATGGTGAAAGTACTTTTCAGCTACTTGAACAAGGCAAAATGAAGTCTGTCTCAGTGACTCGTACAGAATATTGTTTAACTGATGAAGCCATCAAGGAATTCAAGGATATTCATGATGAATGGGAACTTGACGTATGCGAAAAAAAATCCATATGACCCCTTACTTGGAGGTAAATAAGACTATAGACTGTAATATCCGTAGACCACGGTTAGGGGTAATGTAAGGTCTCTCACAACCCTGCAGTGTTGTTAGCATTTACGAATTTTGGAAATGCATGCAAAATTCAAGTGCATGCCCTGTCATGATTAATTTTATTGGTGGCCCTTTTTTGTAAGGTGTTCTTTGCTTGCATGCTTACATTTCTCGAAGCCTGTACTCTAAAAAAAAAAGCAACCTGAACATGCAAGCTCACAAGGACCATTTGCTTTTTTTCCATGTGACCAAAAATGACAAAGTTGAATTTGTGGAATTTAGTCTGTTTTTAAACGTGTTCTGGATTATTCTAGCTATAAACCTATGTTGTGATATTTAGTTTCACAGAGTTGCAGCATTTCCAACATAACATATTGTTTTTAACAACATTGAATAGGTTTGAAATTACAACTTACCAATATTAACTATAATGAAAATAAAATTCAACTAAGGCATTGCCAATATGGTCATCATTTTTATCTTTTCAAAGGAATTTATTCACGCGGAAAGCCCCATGAACTTCGTCTATCAGTGCCTATTCAACTGTTATTGGCAGAATTTGAAGCTATAAAAGAGGTTAGTTTAATTAAGTAGTGTGGTACTTGATTTTTTATACAACCTCTTTCATCAACTGAAGACTTATTTCAAAATGTTGCTACCAAAGTGATATTTGTTCGATAATCAGTACACTATATACATAATGATTATGTAATACAAACTAATTTTTACTTAATATGATGTCCTTATTTAGTCTGAAGACTGCAATTCGCAAGATATTCCTGATGCATGCAGTGAAGAAACAAGTGATAGTGACAACCTAAACATTGATGTGGTAACACAATAATTATTATTATGACTATCTTAAACTGTGCTCACACTGCACTAACACATGATTAGATCAAAAACAAATGAATTACTTTTCACAATGAAAAGGGATGTCATATGGTAACAAAAATGTTATTTAAGTATCACTTGATCAGCCTTAATAATAATTGCAATCTTTTTTGTAAAGAAACTTGCTTAAATTGGTGGGATGTAACTGGATAGGGACAAGTCCCTAACATATACAGCGTGGTATGAGGCAATATGTGTTTCTGAAATTTGAATTCTAAAACAGATGTAATTTTGATCAAACAATTTGTTGTACCAACTTCAAAACTGACCATATTACTTAAAACAGTAAAAAGACCATGATGTCAGATTTACCAATCTACAAGACATGCAGAACAAGATGCTCAATAGTTGATGACCACAGACCCAGTATTAGAGTTTCCCATTAGTCAATATCTATTATATCAGTGTGTTTTTAATAGTGAAGGTTGAGTTTAGTTAGCTTCAAATCAGAGGGAATTCTTATATCAAACCCACTAACTTTTATAAGAAAAAATCTCACTACATGTTTGCAATAAATATAAATTGACAGTAATCCTGTGACAGCTCAGTAGTACTTTGAACAACCCAGCTTACTAAAAAACAAAATGGTTCTCAATTAAATATGAAATATTAATTTACCAATAATATCTTCATTAACATCACTATCATTATGAGTACCATTATGAATATCACTATCATTGGCATTACTATTTATTTGGCAAGTTTAACCATTTCCCCCTTTTTTAGTCATGTGACTCCAATAATGACAATAAAGATGACAATGAGGATGACAATGAAGAAACTAATTCCCAAGTGCCTATGCCTCTCACTCACATTGGTCCACAAGCAATTCTGGTGGCCCACGCACTTGTCAATATTTGCCTGTGACAATTGTGTAAGTATTGTAATAAGAAAAATATTGGAAATTGTTAACAATTTTAATGAGCAAATGAACAATTCAGCTTTGCATGCCCTTAAAACATTACTTTAGTTTACAGCAAAAAGTTTTCACTCAGATATAATTTGCTGCAATTGCTTTCATCTGGAAAATTAAAATCATACATAGCAATAAGCTTGTTATAAAACTTAGCAAAACACCAATTTCTTTTCTTTTAGTACCATATGATAATCAAACAAAAAACATTTACTACAGGTCCTGGATTTTACTACTTAAAATATTTACAACTTCTGAAGGCTTACTTAAATAACATGTAAACAACATATTTTATATACTAAAATTTTTGCGGGAAATAATTTGTTGTATATTAAGTAACCAAAAGGTAACAGTTAATGTATTTTTTTTATTTTTTATTTTAGGTACCCTTAATGACAAGACCCATGTCTTGAACAAAACGGTATCTGATGATACTACGGTTGCTGTCCAACATGACATCTCAGAGCCAGAAGGAATGGGAAAAGTTTTTAAAGCAGTGCTCTGAGCCCATGGACCCATTGTCAGTTTCACTGTATTAAATGTGAAGGGCCTATTTCGAAGACACCATGTTGACAACCTGACTAATAAGAGGCTCATGCAAAGAACTGTCGATGAAATGACTTCCCTTGGGTTGGGAGAAGTAAAATCATTTCAAATCCCTGGCAACAATTCCAAGGTAATATATATATATAAATAGGAAAAATCTACTACATGTATATATGTTTTAATTATGATAACAGACTTTTAAAACTGCACTGTTTTATCTGTGATTGTAACAATAACTATATAAAGCTTTTACTGAATTTTGATTGTTTAACTTAACAATCAATACGCACTCCAGGGCAACCAAAATGAAAACAATGAACTAACATGGTATGCTTCATTACATAAAGCATATTGTTTCAAATGCCCTTTTGTAAGTTGTGTAGTATTTTCCATGGGTTGATGAGTACATGTTCCTCAAATATTCCCTATAACAAATGTTGTCATCTCTAATTCTTAATTTTAAATTGGGTGCCATCACAGCCTTTATCGTCAATAAATAGATGATTAATTTCTTTCTCTAAATGCAGTCAATTAAGAATGGCCACATCCAAGTTTGGGGGTCCCTGTATCATAAGTTAAACATAAGAGAGCAGTTATATAAATATACTGAAGTGGACACCTTATGAAGGTATATCAAAAGAAAATTAACATATTGATTGTTATTATTCAAACTCCTTTTAATCAAAGGATGGTGTGTTGCTATTTCAAAGAAAAATTAATATCCAGTGGAATTTGTTGGCACACAAATAGCACTATCCAGTTGTATGGTTTTATCTAGTAGATAGTGTAATCACACTTTGAACTCTTGGTGCAAAGGGTAGATGATTAAACCATTCGTCATCATTTGTTGTTATTAGGTACACTTCTTCTGTAAACAAGAATCACCAAGTCCAGAAGCACCTGAACTAATGGGATTTGTTACAAAATTGTCCAAAATTGGAATGTCCCTTCCAAGCTACATTGCTGCTTATGAGAAAAATGACGAAGGAAGGTGACAAAGTATACTAAATGTAAACTATCATGTCACAACAACAGAGTCTTAATCTGCAGGAATTCGGGGGAGTTTTACTGAAATGATTGCTGTTGACCAATGAACCATGTTACCTCCTACAGTTAACTTATATTGCTAAGTTCCCAGTACCACTGCTCCTATGACGCATTTAACATCCTCTAATGTACTGGTCTGGCAAGATACCTGGCTGAACATAAGAAATCCATTCATTGCAAACCATGATTTATGTAATCTACATAAATAATATCTACAGACCAAACCAACAGTTTTAAGCACATCCAATACCACACTGCTATTATCTTATATGTCGTATGGCCAAATATTTTGAAACAAAAGATGCAACCAATAAAATAACCTAACCCTGTTGCTATGTAAACTTATGATAACATCTTTTGATTTCATGATACACACTTATTAATACTTGATTTCAATTTTTTTAGTGCGAGACATAATGAAGAATACGCAAACAGACAAGATGGATCTCAGAGTAACTCATCAAAAAAGAGACTGCGTATGCAATGACATGGCAACATTTATTCTAACAGAGGCAGTACCAAGATGCAGGAATTAAAGAAAAGTTTCCTCTATTTGACATGAATAGACAACAAAACAGCTACATGTGTGCACTTTAAATATGTGGAATTTTGTTTTCCATCACCATTTTTTGCCTTTGTCATTTTTTAAACCCTTACTGTTGATGTTATTACAGCTGTGTAGAAACAATGTTTAAGTCATAGTAGAAATGATAATTTATTATTGCACCTGCGTTAAGCTATTATGTAGGTTCATAATCAATTGCAACACTAAGTTTTTAATATAATGACTATTTCCAGTTTTTTTTTTAAAAACAATTTATTTCTATACTTTTTGAGCCAACCTCTTCCACTGGTCAAAAGCTACAATTAGAATTGCATATAACTCCATTCTCTGCATGATGAATTTTTTTTCCAATGTTACAAAAACAACCACGCAATTTTAAAGGTGATCTCATTGCAGAGGATTTATTGAAGTAGAAAATTTAATGTACGTCATGTAATGCTATCTTAGTAACTAGGAAAAAAGGAAAATCCATGAAAAAGTTTAATTTACCTACAGATTTTAATCAATTACTGCAAACGCAGTTTTTACTCATTCCATGCATGTGGTATTTTAAATTTCTATATTTAGTTTTTAATTGTATATTGAGTGATAACTGCAACACAGTTTGGTAATTTTGTTAATAAATATGACAATTATACTATTCATATAGTATTAACTGCAATTTTTATTCCATATTACAACTGAGTGTTATTAACTCAACAAAATATGGAGAACAGTTGTTACATAACATGATACAACTCATATAATAGTAACTCAAGGCTTATGCTTTACAATATATCAAGGAGCCAGGAGAACAAAAGCCAAAAAGTTAGGAGCCCAACAGCTAATGTTTTGGGAGTTGCTGCCAAATTTTAGGGGCACAAAGGACTTTCTTGGGTGCCCCAGGCTGCTGGGCTCCTGTTAGGCAGCAGCCTTGTAACTGCAATTTTGTGATACACCAAAATTTCCCTAGTAAATTCTACCTTATCCTTCCAATATTTCAAGGAGCCAGGAGAACAAAAGCCAAAAAGTTAGGAGCCTAACAGGTAATGTCTTGGGAGCTGCTGCAAAAAGGTAGGCGCATAAAGGCCTTTCTTGGGTGCCCCAGGCTGCTGGGCTCCTGTTAGGTAGCAGCCTTGTAACTACAATTTTGTGATACAGCAAAATTCCCCTAGTAAATCCTACGCTATCCTTCCATATGTAATTTTCTATTTGATACCCCTTGAAGCTAATGACATGGCAACATTTGTCAATATCTCTCAAACCAAAATTATATGATTTCTTTGCAAAACATTATTCTCTGTGCCTATTGTTTGATGATTTTCTTCAAAAATAGAAACTTCTACATACTTTTATCTATCATGCTTATCAGTGACTGTCTAAGCCCATAATTTCTATCCAATATTCACCGAGCATGGGGTTAAATTTTACAAATCCCATGCATCTGATCAAAAAGTAGGCTCGATTTCCGCCGCTCTCTCGGTGCCGCTTTCCTCCCCGAGAAGAGAGGAGAGGAGCGCGGGCTCCTTTGCCGAACAGTGGCTGGTAATCCAGCCTAATCAAAGAAGTAACCAATAGAAACGTGTTGGTTACCTAATTCATGCATAGTGTATGAGTGCAAAACAAAAGATTGTGCAGGGTCGTGGACCTTCCAACATAAATTTTGCCATCTTTGTTTACCCCTTTGATGTTTGCCAGGCTTCCTAACCAGTCCCCCCTATTACATAAGGTGCGAGCCACTGCAAATCACATTATTTTGCTTTAACCGAATTCAATAATACTGATCTTCATTTTCGTGCCTAGTGCTCGGAGAGCTCAAGGCTGACAAGGCACCATGCTATCGAGCATACAAGTGCGTCCGTAACACTTGCTGTTCGTGTAATATGTCATGAAGTGTCCTCGCCTTAACGTATTTTCTGGGAGACGTGTAATATGTCATGAAGTGTCCCCCACCCGACGTTTTGGTCAACAAAAAATTATTCTCGTGTGTGTCCCTAACTCGTGTTTTACTCGTATTCTTTCGCTAACAACCTGAGACCTCTTTCGAGCAATGTTCGTTTGACTTTCGTATCCCGAGAAGACATGACGTAGATGGCAACTTTACGATCGCTCCATGTGCTCACGTTGCGTGTTTGTTCAACGACCTAGGTAACTTTTCTATGTTAAGGTGCAACAGGGCATTGCCGCGGGAAAAAAAGTTCAAACCACAGCGCTCGTCACAAAACCTTATTTTCACTACAAGCATGTTAAGTTACATTCGTTTGAAAGATCGTTGAAATGACCTTTTAGTTTTTGCTTCTGAGTAACAAAAATATCCAATTGCACAATAACGCTAAGCGCACGCTATGAAAGACGCTGACTTCGCAGCGATATATAACTTCTCCGTTAATAGCTACCAAACATCGGCAAAGGTAAAATCTATTCATTAACATTTCAGCTTCATCGTGCTAAAGTGTCAGCGAAATCGAAGAAAACCAGCACTATAAATTAAACTCTTTTTGTCACCCTTCTGTCAACACTTGCGAGCAACCGAAAAACTTTCAATATTACAAAATCCAGAATAATGACCTAGAAGCTGAAAGTTGAATGGGAACATCTTTTTCGAGCTATTTTTAAGTGATTTAGACGACAAAATGATCTCGGCGGGCTATGAACCACACAAAAACGAAAACAGAAACAAGCTTATCTGATAAGCCGATAATTATTCAAAATTCGACCTAATAAACATTCCTCCGCGATGAGAAGGCATGATGTAGATGGCAACTTTGCGCGTTTGTTCAACAACGTTGGTAAGTTTTTTGTTTTTAAACATAAAGATAAATTTATCTTACTTTCCTTCTAGAGCCAGGCTCAACTTTCAGTGGATTTTCAAAGAATTTGATCTTAAAAGCAACGTGAAGGGATTTTTCGAGAATTTTGTTGCTTAATCGGTTAAGAAACTGACGAAAGTGTTGATGATTCTTCCCTCGATCAGTGGTCGTGGACGAGCTTTTACAGCCGAATCCTGTCGTTATATAGGTTGTTTAGCGATCAGTAACGTCTATTTTCTTGCTTTATCGGTAAAGACACTGAAGAAAGTGTTGATGATTCTTCTTATTTCACAATAAAGTTTCTTGTTGCCGTTGTATCATATTGTCATTGCAGATGATACTAGTTTTTCATATCACTAGGCACATGTCATCATAGACTGCCTATTTTTATTTAAATAACCCTGCCAGTAACGAAGTGATCTACTATTGGGCTAAAGCTTGATAAACCGGCTTGATTACTATTACGCACAGGTATTGTTTTTTTTTTTTTTTCAGGTCACGCTTTAGGCCCCCGACAAAGCGCACTGACAACCGGGTGGGAACTGGGAAACAATAAGCAGCGTCGTTTACACGATTGCTTAGCAACTTGTATTAAACTACATGCACAATTCAGTAGCACCTTCCCTAAACATGGCGAGCTTTCTTTCTAATTTTAACCGCTTGTTTAGAGTAGTTTTTGTGTTCCAAACGGTTGGAAGCATATTCCTACATATATCAAATTTAGCTTCAATTGTACGACAGTATGTTTATGGAAGCACGGAAGGTAACGCCACGATGGATGTTGAAGCATTTACAGCCGAAGCGCAGACACTTTTGTACCTGACTCCAGACGTCGTTATGTCAGGTGCGCGGCTATTTCAACAATTCCACGACTTGACAATACAAAGCGGACTACCGATGGCATCAATACTCATCACTCAAAGGGAAGAGTGTA
>JAHPZR010009614.1:37500-42857 GCA_019787425.1 Platygyra sinensis | reverse complement strand
AACTTAGCTCAGGCCTGAAAAGTTAAGAAACTTCTCTTTTCCAGATATATTGAATGTCTCTTACTAAACTGTGTTGAGGAATTCTAAAATAAATATATCTTATTAGACGTTTCATTGTGTAGTATCGCTGAGTATTTTTACGAGTTGTGCCGTATTTTGGCGAGCCCGTTGGGCGAAGTCAACATACAAACAACAAGTAAAAATTCTCAGCGACGCTACACAACAAAACGTCATAATAAGAGATTTATTATCCAACACGCCAAACTGGTACATGTATGTTGTGCGAGCGAATTTTCGTGGATATTTATTTACAGGGAATGCGTGTCAGAAGTATGCGCAAGGCGGCGGAATTGGCGCAGGAAATCAGCTAACTGATTCGTCAACGAGTAGGAAACCTGTCTAACCGGTCCTCTGGAGTACAAATACTGCGTGATATTTGTACTCGTCTTAAGCGTTCATTGTACTGTACTCTGCCAAAGTGCAGTTGGATAATAATGTAAGTATATTGTAATTCAGCAGTTTTGACAAAGATCAGGACAACTAGGACAAATTTCGCTCTGAGTCAGTTGTGATATTTTACTGCTGGGAACAGTATTTATTTGCAGTTGGTCTTCTCCTCCTATTCTGATCTTAATATAAAGGATGCTTGCTTTTTTCATAGCCAGTCAAAATGGCCCTCAATGGGAGATTGTCTAGGTTTAGCAGTGTGGCCTTCTACAATGTCTTGGACTCATAAAATCTACTGTCTTGTTATAGATAAGAAATAGAAAAATTACTTTTTTATGCCTTCTGACATCAAAGTATCTTCTGCTACTCTCCACAGTTATTTTCCATCTGCGAGGGAAAAACATCTGTCAGTGACCAGTGAGACATTCTTAATAACACGAGGCCCAAGCTCATGATGCAAAGAGTTAATTTTTTTTTAATCTTTTACTTTTATGCCAAGGTTCAGCAAAATGTGACATACATGTGTGCCACTATATTAGAAGCGGAAACACAAAAATCCATAACTCACTGAATACATGTAGGCTGCAGATCATAGTTAGTTGAGTTGAGAAGCGAGATGATAATAACAAAGCAACAAGGCATTGAGGTTAGTCAAGTTAAAATTCCAAATATAACAATTTCAGCTATAATGTTGATTAGCATTTCCTCCAAACAAACCTTAAAGTTTATAATTAATTCAAACTATTGTAACACAACACCTCCACATGCTGCAAGGTGAGAGTCAAATTTCATGTTTTCAAACTCAGTTGCATCAGAGTAAAAAAGAATAACTCCTCACATTATGAGCTTGGGCTGCCTGTGGTTTAATGCTTACCAGTAATTAAAAACTGTAGCTATCATGATTTGAGTTGCAGAGAAGAGTACTAAATACAAAGTTACATGACAGGTAATTTAAAAAAAAAAATACCTGTGAGCTAACAAAAACAAGAGAACCTGAAACATTGAGGACACAACAATGGCAGTAAGCCCTCTCTCTGTCATGCAATGCTACCCTAGTGCTGTTCCCTAGTTATGCATCGGAGAAACAGGGAGATGGCTAGGTGACTGATTCTAAGAACATGTTCGTGACATAGAGAAAGACGACAAAAATGCATCCTAACAAGTCACGAGACACTTAATCCCTGCGGCCTCTCTCTACATCAAGGAAGCATGAAAAGCCACAAAATATATTTTTCAAATTGGAACTCTTACATGTAATCCTCACAGTTTCAACACTTTTCATTCAACTAATTTATTCTGTTGTTTTTCATGTTACCAGGCACCAACCAATAGCATATAGCTCCATCTTTCTGTATATACCGGTAAACCACCCACCCTACAATTCCTTTATTCGCTCCAATGAAGGGCTACTGGTATATACAATGTAAGAAACGCCAGCTTCTAAATCTTTTTACAGTGGCCAATTCACATCATCAACCCAGTTGATAAAACCAAATTAACTTGTAATGCAGTGCCCACCGATGCAGCACCACAGTTTCTTTAGAAATTACCCCTTCTACCCTAGTGCTGCATGCCAGAGAGAGGCCGAAACTGGGTTAATCAATGGCTTGATTCTGTTCAGAAGTAATGAACATTAATGGCCAGAATAATGAGAATGAATTACAGATTTATTGTCTCTCTCCAATTCACGTAATAAATTGTAACCATTCCCTAGATACATAACATACGGTAGAGTTACGTTTACGAATTAAAACTTAACATACCAAGGCTGTTGCCTAACAATATTTCAAGGAGCCCAGAAGGGCAAAAGCCAAAAAGTTAAGAGCCCAACAAGTAATGTTTTGGGAGATGCTTCAAAAACTTAGGCGCCCAAAGGACTTTCTTGGGTGCCCCAGGCTGCCGGGCTCCTGTTAGGCAGCAGCCTTGCATACTATTGTTTTGCTTTGCTAAGGATGGTGGGAGTATATTTACCTGTCCAGTTGAGTCACATTTGCCGTCATGATAGATGTTAGTATTTCATTAACATCTTCTTCACCTGCATAGCCACTACCCCATCCAAGAACGCGTGCAAGGTCATTACCAGTGCCCAGAGGAAGTATGCCGATATATGGAGGCAACTAGTAACAAATCATATCCCACAAAGGTTTTGATATGATCATCATAACTTGAATGTCAAACTCATTCATCAAATTGAAGCAAAGGAAATCACGATCGTAAAGGTGTTTGGATTTGCTATCTTCAGTTAATTTCTCCATTTTCTCCTTAGTTTGTTCTAGTTTAGGAGATGCATCAAACACCCGAGACAGTTTAAAAATGGACGAGTAACCAGGATGATATACATATACTGTATTATAAGCAGTGGGCAAAGAAACACATGTGAGGAAGTTTGATTTTACAGTTGAGCCAGTGGATTCTGTTGTGTTGTTAGCAAAGATTTTGAAGGAATTTAAATTACACATTTTACTGTAAAAAGTGAAATCACTAATTATAATCTAATTGATCAGGTGAGTGAAAAATGTTTTGGATTGATTTTGTCTAGTGAAAAAAATTCAGGATGCATGACTACTGCCTGCCTACTGGGCAAGCTCAAAAACTAGTTAATTCCTTGCAAGCTGTACATGCAGTGTTGAGAATTATTTAGTGTATATTCACAATTGTAAACTAATGATAATATCCATAAAAACTGGGCAACTCAGCTGATAATTTCCATAACTCTCACAAGAAAATACCTGTTAGTCAACACAAATATGTATAGATTCTTAGACGATTTCTAACATGTGACAATATAACAAACCTTTAATTTGACTTTGTCTAAGGCTCCAAGAACCCAGCCAACACTGCCATCACCCCCGCAGACCAGAATACGGGTCCTGTGGTTTGGCAGAAGCTTGCAAAACTCAAGTGCAGATTCAGGGGGCACCTCATGAAGATCTATCACCTGAGTATAGAAATATTCAGTAATCCAATGTTACAGTAAAGTGCCCACATCATCAAAATTTTTATTTTCTTATCTGATTCTACATATCACTCAATGAACTTCTGTGAAAGAAAAATGCGATTTGGATAAAATGCAATCCGGCTTTTTAGAAGTTTTAAAAACGTTCAAATTTGCCGCCATTTTGGTCCACCATTTGCACCAGACTTCCCCTGGTTTGGAATGAGTTGTGACATAGATTAAGGAACACGTGACTTCAGGCTGCCTTATTTTGCTTGTTTTACCCCTGTAAATTAAACTTAGTAGTTCATAACAAATGCTGGAAAGGAGCATTTTGCATAGACTGCGGAGCGAAATTTACAGACGTAAAACAAGCGAGATAAGTCAAGCCTGAAGTCACATGTTACTTAATCTACGTCACAAATCTGAGCATGTCAATGATGTGATCAGCTGCACGGGTAGACCGCAATAAAATAGGATTTTCAGGTTTTTAAAACTTCATAGAAAAATCGCTTTTTATCCAAATTAAATTTTTTTCGCCAAAGTTCATTGCATGGAATATAGGATCAGATGGGAAAATAAAAATTTTGACGATATGGGCACTTTAAGTTTGCAAGAAGAAACAAGGAATGGGTGTACAAACAATTAATATTTTTATCACAGCAGGAGATATAACTTTGAATTAGGGGTGTCACAAACACAGCTCGTTACATGAAAATTGACTTTTGGAAAACTTTCGATATAGCTGTTTTGGAATATTCCTGTGGTGAGGGGGACATAGGGGTAGATTGACTTTTTCTTGAGGGAGTAAAGGTAACTTGGAGTATTTCTCCAGAGATCACCAACTTGTCACTTTAAGCTTTTATTAGCCAATGAATTTAGACCAACCTTGTCAATGCCACGAAAAGGGTGGGGTGTGGCAGGCAAGGGCAGGAAAATGTTAAAGGCTGGTTTCCACTAGTGATAGAGTCGGAGTCGGAGTCGTAGTCAAGAGCTTATGACCTAGTGAAAATCAAAAATCAGATTTGTAAGCAGCAACATAAGCTCGACGGAATCGGAGTCGGAAGAACCAGAACGTTTCCATTTCTTCCGATTCTGTTTATGACTCTGTTGCTTATGATCCAGTCGGAAGCGGAAGCAGAAGAAACAACCAATCGTAAGGCCCAGAATCGAACATTGTCATCGATTTATTGTTCCACTTCTGCTTGCAACTCCGACAATGCAGTTTTCACTTGATCACAAGCGACAGAGTCATAAGCTGAATCAGTGTTCTGCTTCCGACTCCGTCAGTTTGATTTTCACTCGATTGTATCGCTCTACGCTTCTGATTACGACTCTGACTATGACTTTGTTGCTAGTGAAAACTAGCCTTAAGTGGAATGATTCTATAAACTTCATACAAGGATTAATATTAATGTTGACTTGTACCTGCACTGGGTTGAGTATACTTTTAAAAGTCATTAACAATCTCTCTCCTTCATTATCTCCACTCTTGCGATTAGCAAACACAAGCAGTGGACTCCAGTTTTTTATGGCAGGTGTAACAACTTCACGAACTACAAATCGTTTCTTGCTCCGCCAACTTTCCACGGTAAGACTTATACAATGTGGAGGTAAAATCATGGTTCTGTACTTTCCAAAGTCACAAATGTTTGATTTACTTCGAAGGCAGTGATCGTGCGTTTTATCCTGGCACCAAACACACCTGAGATCGCATAATCTCGGTTCGGTACCGCAGTGAAAACCGCAGACGCTACATGTACTACAAAGAGGCAAGTTTCCTCGCACCCATTGATGGTTCATGTAGGTTCTCTTGGACAGAACCAGAACTTTACAAGCAAATCTCTTCGTTGCCCCTTCGATACATTCTTCATGAACTGAAATCCCGCAATTTTCACAGTATCCACCTCTCACAAGAGGTCGTTCACAGAAGTTGCAATACGTCGGTTTGTCGAGGATTTCAGTCATAAACCAC
>JAHPZR010009614.1:10000-27500 GCA_019787425.1 Platygyra sinensis | reverse complement strand
GCTTAGGGAATTGGTTTTATAGCTCAGCGGTTGCCTTCTAGAAACCCAGTCCATCACACTCGTTCCAAGATAGGACTTTTACTTCGGCTAGAAGACACAGTACACTAAACAAAAGAACGCCGCTAAACAAACCTATTGTCTCCATTGTTTTCCTCGTTCTTTTGTCCTTTTGTCTTCTATTGTTGTACGTCAGCTGTGTCTTCTACACGAAGTAAGAGCCCAAGATGGCGTCATCCACGTTGTCATCGAGGAACAATGGAAGTCAGTCAGCCAAGGTAGAGATAGCTTGAGAACGTACTCTGCCATCAATCATTGGAAAAAATAAGACTAGGCGGACTGTGATGCAAAAAACGTAAGCATACATATTTATTGTTGAAAAATGTAACTGAAAATCTGAAAAATGTAATATTATATGTTTAAAATCGGGGAAAAGGGAGCATCTTTATGTAACCCTACTGCACGAGCAGTTTTTTTTTTAATAGCATAATTTTAGCACTTTTTTGGCAAAAAAAAACAAGCCTTGTTTTAAGCATTTAATGCTTTTTTACGAGCACTATCGGTAAGAGCAAAGCCACTAAATTATAAGGATTTGTATGGAGTTTTGCAACTTTTGCGAGGCTCCTATTTGAACAATTTTCTGCTGAAAACTCTTAAATTAAACTTGGCTAGCTTTTCATTCAGTAACATTTCAGTTAAAAATAGGCAGTCTTTGACTGCATGTGCCTAGTGATATGAAAACTAGTATCATCTGCAATGACTACATGATACAACAACAACAACAACAACAAGAGACTTTATTGTAAAATAAGTATCAACTGTAACAATTCATAATCATGTCTTTCTCAGCGTGGACACAGGCGGCCCAAGCTCTCGTTGTGAGGAGTTATTACTTTTTTTTATTACTTTTTTTTTATGCGATCGTTCCGTGACATAGTTATCACCGTCGTCTACTGTTACATAACGACCGAGTTTCACTTGGAGGTGTTATGTTTCAACGGTTTGAATTTACAAAGGTTTGTATGGGAAAAAACGCTAATAGACATTTTAGCCGAAATTTTGATATTTTTTCAATAAAAATGACGTACCTCAATGCCTTGTTGTCTTTGCTATTGTCATCTTGCTTTTCAGCGCGATCCGTAGCCTTTTAAGCGAGTTATCGCTTTTCGAGTTTCCTCTGAGGAATGTTTATTTAGTGGAATTTTGAATAATTATCGGCTTATCAGATAAGCTTGTTTCTGTTTTCATTTTTGTGTCTCTTGTAGCCCGTCGAGATCATTTTTTCGTCTAAATCACTTAAGAATAGTTCGAAAAAGATGTTCCCATTCAACTTTCAGCTTCTAGGTTATAATTCTGGGTGTTGATCAAAACGTCCGGTTGTGTAACGATATTCAAAGTTTTTCGGTTGCTCGCAAGTGTTGACAGATGGGTAACAAAAAATTCTAATTAGTGCTGGTTTTTGTTCGATTTCGCGGAAAATTTTACGATGAAGCTGGAATGTTAAGGAATAGATTTTACTTTTGCCGATGTTTGGAGCCAATTAACGGAGAAGTTATATATCGCGAAGCGTTTGGCGTGATGGTGCAATCGGATATTTTTGTTTACTCAGAAGAAAAAACTATTGTGGTCGAAAAAGGTCATTTCAACGACCTTTCAAACGAATATAAACTTACATATTTGCCGAAATGAGTTTGTAGTTAAAAAAAGGTTTTTTGACCAGCGCTGTGATTTGAATTTTTTTCCCGCGAAAATGCCCCGTTGCAGTTGAGTTAAATCTTAAAACACAGGAAACTTACCAACGTCGTTGAAGAAACGCGCAACGTGAGCACATGGAGCGATCGTAGCAAAAAGTTGCCATCTACGTCATGTCTTTTCGGGATAAGAAAATCAAACGAACATTGTTCGACAGTGGTCTTGAGTTGTTGGCCAAAGAATACGAGAAAAACCCGAGTTACGGACACACACGTGTGCTCGATAACGTGGTGCCTTGAGCTCTACGAGCACTAGGCACAAAAAACCGTGTTACGGACACAAACGTATACACGATAACATGGTGCTTTGAGCTCTATGAGCACTAGGCCTCCACGTGTACTAGGCACAAAAAGTGAAGGGGGACACTTCATGAAATATTACACGAACGGCAAGTGTTACGGACATACACGAGTGCACGATAACATGGTGCCTTGAGCTCTACGAGCACTAGGCACAAAAACCCGTGTTACGGACAAAGACGTATACACGATAACCGTGGTGCTTTGAGCTCTATGAGCACTAGGCCTCCACGTGTACTAGGCACAAAAAGTGATGGGGGACACTTCATGAAATATTACACGAACGGCAAGGGTTACGGACGCACACGTATGCACGATAACATAGTGCCTTGAGCTCTACGAGCACTAGGCACAAAAATGAAATGTTTTCCAGGTTGATTTTCAATAGAAACTCGTCCCAGTTCTCTCACGTTTCGGCAGTGCAATCTATTTGTATCCGCGAGGGGCGTTCTGGGTAAATTCCAACATGGCGGTTCCAGCAGGTGTTGTCGGTATGATTTTAATCACAATTTAACATCGCTCATTTAGTTCATTTTGGATATGTTAAATGCCAATGGGAAGCATCTTGGAATGGCGAGGGGATGTATACCAAGTCCTGGCTTGTTGTGGAATGTTTATTTTACTTTCCTGGGTATTGACAAAGCTCCTGGGACTGACTTGGAAACGCGGTCTGCGTGTCGGAGATCCGCATAAGGGTCATAGGTGGTTTATGACTGAAATCCTCGACAAACCGACGTATTGCAACTTCTGTGAACGACCTCTTGTGAGAGGTGGATACTGTGAAAATTGCGGGATTTCAGTTCATGAAGAATGTATCGAAGGGGCAACGAAGAGATTTGCTTGTAAAGTTCTGGTTCTGTCCAAGAGAACCTACATGAACCATCAATGGGTGCGAGGAAACTTGCCTCTTTGTAGTACATGTAGCGTCTGCGGTTTTCACTGCGGTACCGAACCGAGATTATGCGATCTCAGGTGTGTTTGGTGCCAGGATAAAACGCACGATCACTGCCTTCGAAGTAAATCAAACATTTGTGACTTTGGAAAGTACAGAACCATGATTTTACCTCCACATTGTATAAGTCTTACCGTGGAAAGTTGGCGGAGCAAGAAACGATTTGTAGTTCGTGAAGTTGTTACACCTGCCATAAAAAACTGGAGTCCACTGCTTGTGTTTGCTAATCGCAAGAGTGGAGATAATGAAGGAGAGAGATTGTTAATGACTTTTAAAAGTATACTCAACCCAGTGCAGGTACAAGGCAACATTAATATTAATCCTTGTATGAAGTTTATAGAATCATTCCACTTAAGGCTAGTTTTCACTAGCAACAAAGTCATAGTCAGAGTCGTAATCAGAAGCGTAGAGCGATACAATCGAGTGAAAATCAAACTGACGGAGTCGGAAGCAGAACACTGATTCAGCTTATGACTCTGTCGCTTGTGATCAAGTGAAAACTGCATTGTCGGAGTTGCAAGCAGAAGTGGAACAATAAATCGATGACAATGTTCGATTCTGGGCCTTACGATTGGTTGTTTCTTCTGCTTCCGCTTCCGACTGGATCATAAGCAACAGAGTCATAAACAGAATCGGAAGAAATGGAAACGTTCTGGTTCTTCCGACTCCGATTCCGTCGAGCTTATGTTGCTGCTTACAAATCTGATTTTTGATTTTCACTAGGTCATAAGCTCTTGACTACGACTCCGACTCCGACTCTATCACTAGTGGAAACCAGCCTTTAACATTTTCCTGCCCTTGCCTGCCACACCCCACCCTTTTCGTGGCATTGACAAGGTTGGTCTAAATTCATTGGCTAATAAAAGCTTAAAGTGACAAGTTGGTGATCTCTGGAGAAATACTCCAAGTTACCTTTACTCCCTCAAGAAAAAGTCAATCTACCCCTATGTCCCCCTCACCACAGGAATATTCCAAAACAGCTAAATCGAAAGTTTTCCAAAAGTCAATTTTCATGTAATGAGCTGTGTTTGTGACACCCCTAATTCAAAGTTATATCTCCTGCTGTGATAAAAATATTAATTGTTTGTACACCCATTCCTTGTTTCTTCTTGCAAACTTAAAGTGCCCATATCGTCAAAATTTTTATTTTCCCATCTGATCCCATATTCCATGCAATGAACTTTGGCGAAAAAAATTTAATTTGGATAAAAAGCGATTTTTCTATGAAGTTTTAAAAACCTGAAAATCCTATTTTATTGCGGTCTACCCGTGCAGCTGATCACATCATTGACATGCTCAGATTTGTGACGTAGATTAAGTAACATGTGACTTCAGGCTTGACTTATCTCGCTTGTTTTACGTCTGTAAATTTCGCTCCGCAGTCTATGCAAAATGCTCCTTTCCAGCATTTGTTATGAACTACTAAGTTTAATTTACAGGGGTAAAACAAGCAAAATAAGGCAGCCTGAAGTCACGTGTTCCTTAATCTATGTCACAACTCATTCCAAACCAGGGGAAGTCTGGTGCAAATGGTGGACCAAAATGGCGGCAAATTTGAACGTTTTTAAAACTTCTAAAAAGCCGGATTGCATTTTATCCAAATCGCATTTTTCTTTCACAGAAGTTCATTGAGTGATATGTAGAATCAGATAAGAAAATAAAAATTTTGATGATGTGGGCACTTTACTGTAACATTGGATTACTGAATATTTCTATACTCAGGTGATAGATCTTCATGAGGTGCCCCCTGAATCTGCACTTGAGTTTTGCAAGCTTCTGCCAAACCACAGGACCCGTATTCTGGTCTGCGGAGGTGATGGCAGTGTTGGCTGGGTTCTTGGAGCCTTAGACAAAGTCAAATTAAAGGTTTGTTATATTGTCACATGTTAGAAATCGTCTAAGAATACTATACATATTTGTGTTGACTAACAGGTATTTTCTTGTGAGAGTTATGGAAATTATCAGCTGAGTTGCCCAGTTTTTATGGATATTATCATTAGTTTACAATTGTGAATATACACTAAATAATTCTCAACACTGCATGTACAGCTTGCAAGGAATTAACTAGTTTTTGAGCTTGCCCAGTAGGCAGGCAGTAGTCATGCATCCTGAATTTTTTTCACTAGACAAAATCAATCCAAAACATTTTTCACTCACCTGATCAATTAGATTATAATTAGTGATTTCACTTTTTACAGTAAAATGTGTAATTTAAATTCCTTCAAAATCTTTGCTAACAACACAACAGAATCCACTGGCTCAACTGTAAAATCAAACTTCCTCACATGTGTTTCTTTGCCCACTGCTTATAATACAGTATATGTATATCATCCTGGTTACTCGTCCATTTTTAAACTGTCTCGGGTGTTTGATGCATCTCCTAAACTAGAACAAACTAAGGAGAAAATGGAGAAATTAACTGAAGATAGCAAATCCAAACACCTTTACGATCGTGATTTCCTTTGCTTCAATTTGATGAATGAGTTTGACATTCAAGTTATGATGATCATATCAAAACCTTTGTGGGATATGATTTGTTACTAGTTGCCTCCATATATCGGCATACTTCCTCTGGGCACTGGTAATGACCTTGCACGCGTTCTTGGATGGGGTAGTGGCTATGCAGGTGAAGAAGATGTTAATGAAATACTAACATCTATCATGACGGCAAATGTGACTCAACTGGACAGGTAAATATACTCCCACCATCCTTAGCAAAGCAAAACAATAGTATGCAAGGCTGCTGCCTAACAGGAGCCCGGCAGCCTGGGGCACCCAAGAAAGTCCTTTGGGCGCCTAAGTTTTTGAAGCATCTCCCAAAACATTACTTGTTGGGCTCTTAACTTTTTGGCTTTTGCCCTTCTGGGCTCCTTGAAATATTGTTAGGCAACAGCCTTGGTATGTTAAGTTTTAATTCGTAAACGTAACTCTACCGTATGTTATGTATCTAGGGAATGGTTACAATTTATTACGTGAATTGGAGAGAGACAATAAATCTGTAATTCATTCTCATTATTCTGGCCATTAATGTTCATTACTTCTGAACAGAATCAAGCCATTGATTAACCCAGTTTCGACCTCTCTCTGGCATGCAGCACTAGGGTAGAAGGGGTAATTTCTAAAGAAACTGTGGTGCTGCATCGGTGGGCACTGCATTACAAGTTAATTTGGTTTTATCAACTGGGTTGATGATGTGAATTGGCCACTGTAAAAAGATTTAGAAGCTGGCGTTTCTTACATTGTATATACCAGTAGCCCTTCATTGGAGCGAATAAAGGAATTGTAGGGTGGGTGGTTTACCGGTATATACAGAAAGATGGAGCTATATGCTATTGGTTGGTGCCTGGTAACATGAAAAACAACAGAATAAATTAGTTGAATGAAAAGTGTTGAAACTGTGAGGATTACATGTAAGAGTTCCAATTTGAAAAATATATTTTGTGGCTTTTCATGCTTCCTTGATGTAGAGAGAGGCCGCAGGGATTAAGTGTCTCGTGACTTGTTAGGATGCATTTTTGTCGTCTTTCTCTATGTCACGAACATGTTCTTAGAATCAGTCACCTAGCCATCTCCCTGTTTCTCCGATGCATAACTAGGGAACAGCACTAGGGTAGCATTGCATGACAGAGAGAGGGCTTACTGCCATTGTTGTGTCCTCAATGTTTCAGGTTCTCTTGTTTTTGTTAGCTCACAGGTATTTTTTTTTTTAAATTACCTGTCATGTAACTTTGTATTTAGTACTCTTCTCTGCAACTCAAATCATGATAGCTACAGTTTTTAATTACTGGTAAGCATTAAACCACAGGCAGCCCAAGCTCATAATGTGAGGAGTTATTCTTTTTTACTCTGATGCAACTGAGTTTGAAAACATGAAATTTGACTCTCACCTTGCAGCATGTGGAGGTGTTGTGTTACAATAGTTTGAATTAATTATAAACTTTAAGGTTTGTTTGGAGGAAATGCTAATCAACATTATAGCTGAAATTGTTATATTTGGAATTTTAACTTGACTAACCTCAATGCCTTGTTGCTTTGTTATTATCATCTCGCTTCTCAACTCAACTAACTATGATCTGCAGCCTACATGTATTCAGTGAGTTATGGATTTTTGTGTTTCCGCTTCTAATATAGTGGCACACATGTATGTCACATTTTGCTGAACCTTGGCATAAAAGTAAAAGATTAAAAAAAAATTAACTCTTTGCATCATGAGCTTGGGCCTCGTGTTATTAAGAATGTCTCACTGGTCACTGACAGATGTTTTTCCCTCGCAGATGGAAAATAACTGTGGAGAGTAGCAGAAGATACTTTGATGTCAGAAGGCATAAAAAAGTAATTTTTCTATTTCTTATCTATAACAAGACAGTAGATTTTATGAGTCCAAGACATTGTAGAAGGCCACACTGCTAAACCTAGACAATCTCCCATTGAGGGCCATTGTGACTGGCTATGAAAAAGCAAGCATCCTTTATATTAAGATCAGAATAGGAGGAGAAGACAACTGCAATAAATACTGTTCCCAGCAGTAAAATATCACAACTGACTCAGAGGAAATTTGTCCTAGTTGTCCTGATCTTTGTCAAAATGCTGAATTAAAATATACTTACATTATTATCCAACTGCACTTTGCAGAGTACAAATAACGCTTAAGACGAGTACAAATATCACGCAGTATTTGTACTCCAGAGGACCGGTTAGACAGGTTTCCTACCGTTGACAATCAGTTAGCTGGATTTCCTGCGCCAATTCCGTCCGCTTCGCATACTTCTGTCACGCATTCCCTGTAAATAAATATCCACAAAATTCGCTCGCACAAACATACATGTACAAGTTTGGCGTGTTGGATAATAAATCTCTTATTAGACGTTTTGTTGTGTAGCGTCGCTGAGAATTTTTACTTGTTGTTTGTATGTTGACTCGCCCTACGGGCTCGCCAAAATACGGCACAACTCGTAAAAATACTCAGCGATACTACACAATGAAAGTCTAATAAGATATATTTATTTTAGAATTCCTCAACACAGTTTAGTAAGAGAAATTCAATATATCTGGAAAAGAGAAGTTTCTTAACTTTTCAGGCCTGAGCTAAGTTGCCTAAAACTAGAAATCTTAATTTTAGCTGAGTAGGAAAAAAATATCATATTTGCATATAATATTTACATGTAACAACTATATTTTTGCATGTTTTTAGGTGTTTTGGATGAATAACTATTTTTCAGTGGGCTGTGATGCCAAAGTTGTACTAAACTTTCACCTGCATCGGGAAAGTCAACCTTCTCTGTTTACCAGCCGCATTATCAATAAGGTATATTATTATATATTTAATTGTTGCATTTTCAGTATGTTTCTTACTGTTACAATTTAAGCTCACACAGTCTCAAGTTTAGACGTACATGTAATATATCAAACGTGAGAAAAGTGTTTCATTGGGCTATCCAGACATCCGAGATGAGAGTTGAGAGTATGACATGAAGCAGAGTATTTTTAATGAAATTCGAGATGCCGGATAGCCGATGAAACACTGTCTTGAGTGTTTGATTTGTCCTCTCAATTGAAACAGAAACAAAGGAGTAAACCACGAAGTAAACTTGTCAAAATATAACATGCTAATTATGACCAGGTATTTCAACCTCCTTCACAGTGATGAGTTATTCACTCATTAGATAAATGAGTTTAAGGAGGTGGTTGCCATGTGGGTAAATTTAATGATCTGCCATGTTGAATGTTTCTCAACTCATTTCAAATATCTGGCTATTTCGCTGCATCTTGTCTCAAATTTATATTCAAGTTAACAGAAAGTGTCACACGAGCTTTGAACATCACAGTATAGTTTATATATACATTTTAAATTGTCTACCGATTCATTTGTATTGCCTAATCTCAGGCTGTTTATGGATTGTATGGAGCCAGAGATGTTCTTGAACAAGACTGCAAAGATCTTCATGAACTTGTTGAGGTACATGTAAGAGCCCAAGTTTCTTTTAATATATTATTTGCAGCTAATTTAACATTGGCTTAAAAAGTTGTAATCCAGAAATTAGTTTATTTTATACATGTACCAACTATTTTTCTTAGCAGAATGGAAGTCTTTGCTTCTCCACATTATAGGATTAAGGATCTGAATAACAGTTAAAAATTGCATAATTTATTTTATATTTTCCCGGTTTGAGTTTAACACCTGGGTTAAAGTTTGTAAATTTAGGTGACTACTCAGCTTATTGTTTACTACTCTGTGCAGGTTTTTGCACAATAGAGTGTGTGCATTAATTGTTATGCAATAAAAAAATAAAATCAAAAACCATGCAGTGGATAAAGTCAAGAAATTGTAATATTGTAGACGATAAATAAAGAAGACAGTTCTCCACGTTCAAGGTGAGTGTGTTGTCCCAAAGTTGAGATATTCGTCAAAATGTTTCTGCAAAGTTATAGAGCTCACTATGGATCCGCCATGTTGGAGGGCCTCCTTGGTCCTCCAATATGGCTGACGGTAGATAGTGTGAACATCTGGAACTTACTTTGGCTATCTAGTCGACTGATTTTCTGAACCGAGCCAGAAAAATATTTACAAAAGCACTTTTCCTAATAGTTAAACTCCTAAAATGGCTGAAAATTACGAGATAAGTGTATATTGTTTTTCAACAAACGTTATCGTAGCTTTATGTCACACACGGCCATAACTTTGAAATTCAAAATGCTATGGTTTCCAAAGGAAGGACGCTATTGAGCTGGAAAGTTGTAAACAGGTATAAATTAAGTGCTTCTTATGTCTGATGAGGATAAAACCGTTAGTGGCTCTTTCAAGTTAGTTTAGAGTTGAGAATTTGATGACGTCGCCTTGCACAGACTGTATTATTTTATTAGACGTGGATGTACTTTAATTTGTTTTCTTCAGCTGGAAATGGATGGGAAAAAAATTGAATTACCAGAGTTAGAGGGAATTGTCATTCTCAATATCAACAGTTGGTGCGGTGGCTGTGAGCTGTGGGTCAATGATGACCAGGAAAGATCAACACCACCCAGGTAAGTTTACTGACATAAGCCATGATAAAGGTACTCAAATAAACTCTGCATATGAGTCAAGTGGCCCATTGGGTCGGAGCTTATTTAGGGTTCCTATAACATGAAGCAACTAGTAGTATTTCTACTCCCCCCTGGATCCTTAGTATCAAATTTGCCAGTACTTAATTAAATACAAAATGGTGGAGAGAGGCACTGTGAGAGTAGTGTCTTGCTTAAGAAGACAACACAGTGTCCCCAGCCAGGACTCGAACCCAGACTGCTTGATCTGGAGTCGAATGTGCTAACCATGATGCCACGGCCACTCCGCAGAAGTAATAATACTTCGTCAGTAACTCTGTCTTTTTTCCAGCTATTTTGTGGCTTGTCACACAATATTGAGGAGTAACATTGCATGGCAAATCAAATGTAACACCATCATAGTATATGAACAGCTTCTCTATTAATTTTGTCTTCGCAGCATTAATGATGGAGTACTGGAAGTAGCAGGGCTTTATTCAGCACTGCACATTGCTCGACTGCAAGTAAATATGGCCGACCCACTCCGTCTCGGTCAAGCAAGGACTGTTAAAGTAAGTGAATTAGGTGGTCTGGCACTGAGGTATCTTTGTGGTTCAAGTTTGATTTTCTTTCAAGCTAAAATTCTGCTGAGAAATTCAGTGTTCACTTCAGACTAATAATTTTTGAATTGCTGATCTATACCAATGTACTAATTAATGTGTATTTTCCACAGCTTACTCTTAAGGACACCAGATCCCTCCCTGTTCAAGTCGACGGAGAGCCCTGGGAAGAAGGACCTTGTGTGATCACAATAAGTCACCACAACCAAGCTCTAATGTTAGGCAAGGGGGAAAAACAGCTCCTCATTTAATTCTTCCAAGTGCTCTTGGTTCAAGCTTATAATTTGAATTTCAAGCTGATTCGGCAAAAAATCACGCATACGCTCGCCATTTTTGTTGGTCATGGTATAATGGCTCATATACCATGATGGCTAAGCCAATGAAAACTCTCGAATTGCATTGTCCAATGATCCAGTATTAATAATCAGTTTTAGTATTTACTTAAACAGTGGATAGTGTTAAACGCGCGCGCTGATTGGCTCGTCAAACTCCGAATATCCTGTCTTATTATTCAACAAATTGTAACACTATCCAAATATGGTCCTGAGGCTCTCGATATCTGTCAACCGTAGGTAACAGATATCCGGCGATATACGTAGCTTCGTACGTGGGAAGAAAAAGTGAAGTGAAAAAATGTCGACGGAAAGGTTTAAAAATGTTACGAGCTTGGAAATCAATTTTGTTATCAATTTATTGAATAATAAAACAATTATCCTGCTCAATCTCGCGGAATATCGTCTGATTTTAGTATCAGACGATATTCCGCGCGATTTCGCAGGATAATTGTTAACTATTTACCTCCGCGAAGCGGCTCGGTAAATATCCAACGCTAGCCACCGACACTGAGGTGAATAGTTCTATAAATATTAAATCTTTGTTGAATGCGTCGTCCATCTGCATGTAACAACACAGACGCTGAAATTGCATTTAGTCAACAAGTAAACATTGAACACACAATTGAAATAGCTCTGACCTTCACGAGACTCGTTTCATTTTACAGATTCATTCCTCGCTTCTTACTAGATGTTAGATCTTGTCAATTATCCATTACGCAATGTAAATAAACTGCGTTAAAAAGTAAAGTAAATATTACTATACCTTAACTGGTAGGACGTGTGTTACTCGAAATGTCCATCGCGGACATTTTAATCCTTGAAGCTCCACTTGAACATTGATCTTTGTCCAATTTCTCCTTACTACTCGCAACAGTCCCTCACTAAGCGAGCATTAATTTTAAAGGGTTCTGCATCTCATTTCAGCCCAGTTCGCGAAAGACTCCTTTGGCTGTTAACAGTCACAACACGCTGTCTCTCTTTCTCGCTCTCTTCTACACGCCACCGCGCTTTTACACAAATTCCAACTCACTCAAGCGTGAAAAGGTGCTGTCGCGAAAGGATCCTTTAGTTATCAGCGGTGGAGTTAAACAAGGAGCCTTCAACATACGCCTACTCCACCTTTTGTTATTACAACGTCAAACAACGTCGCAGACGTTTCATTTCCTTTTCCAGGCGGAGATATCAAACAAGTGAGCTAGCAATGAGCAAAAACTGGGGAGAAGTGGGGGGTGGGTGAGCATTTTTTTTACGGTCCAAGCCAATCGCGGACCCCATATTAAGCGGACACCCTCCATGTGAGTAGACACCATGCAGGTGGAGCCCCAATTTCCCCCCAAAATTTACTATAAGCCTGCATGCATTCAGCAGACACCGCTGTTTAGCTGACTCGGGCGCCGATATTGCGCCATTTTGGTGCACAAAACCTGTAATAAGCGGACACTTCAAGGGCTTTTACCTCTAAAGGGGTTCAACTCCTTTAACTCCTCCTCCTCTTCAACTCCTTTAACATTGTTCAGCGATGTCATTTTAAAGGAAAATGTAAGGTAAAGTCTGCAAACGAGCCAAGTGGCCCATCAGGCCGGAGCTTATCCCGGTTTCTGTAGCATGAAGCGACTAGGAGTATTTCTACTCCCCCCTGGATGGGATGCTAGTCCATCGCAGGGTTACCCCCAGCATTAAATTCGCAAGCACCCATTTATACACCTGGGTGGAGAGATGCACCGTGAGAGTAAAATGTCTTGCCCAATTAAGAACACAACACAATGTCCCGGCCAGGGCTCGAACTCGGACCGTTTGCTCCGGAGTCGAGCGCACTAACCATGAGGCGACTGGTATCTTGTTTGACACCAGTGATGTTGATTAATAAAGACGTTTCCAGGCCCTGAAGGGTTGTTAACGTTCGGACTAGAATGCCTTGAACTAGGTTGAAGTGTCAAAGCGAGGCCTTTTCGCTGCTTTGGCGCGCACTTTGGGCCGGCCAGCAGATAAAAAAAAAAAATCATCGTTAATCCCAGCGTTTACTTAACAGCGCTCAATGTAATTTTATTAACCAACTAACTTGCTTTTTCAATTGCTAACAGCTGCCTTCATTTAATTTTTTCAATGGAAATCAAGTATGACAATTACCATGTCAAATTTGGGGCAGCCTTAAATTAAGAAGTTAATCCTCTCTACACAATAAATACCACTGACTAAAACAAAAGTTTAATTTTTGTGACCTTTCATTAAACAAATGTTCAATGCTGCTTGGAGAAAACAAAACTTACCTGATAATTTTCGACAAAGAATGGAATAGATCATTTTAATGCATGGATTCAGTGTTGTGTATTTCAGTGGTCGACTTGTGAAAAATCTTGATGTCCTGAAATCTGTGAATTTATAAGGTTTGTGACAGTGCGTTTTAATTAATTCTTGGTATGATGCTGAAGCTCGTTGACAACTGTAAGTAGTCGCCATGTGGTCAGCTACCGTCGTGAATGGTAAATGTGAGATTTTGCTAGAAGGCGAGACTAAAGTTTTTCTCTGCGAGCCAGAGACGTTTTGACTTTTAAGATAGCGGGACGATAATTCAAAATGCGAGCGCGAGAAGTTCAGACATTTAAAGGACAATGCAAGCAGCTTTTTCGAACTGGCTGGAGCTGGAAGTTAGATTACAAACACACTACGTTATGATATCTGAGGACAAAATAACTGTTTTTCTGGCGCCAAAACGGACCTTACAGTAGGCCTTGTAGCTTTTTGTTGAATTCAGACAATTCAGAAGAAGTTAGGATTACTTTTTCTCGGAAATTTAAGGTGGCTGAAAACAGTTTCTAGCACTTTCCAAGACGTAGATTTTGATGGGTCATAATTACCACTCTTTATCAGTTGAGGTCTCCTCGCCTAACAACTTGCTGTATATTATTATTGTTATTATTATTATTTATTTTCTTTTTTTCTTTTTTTAAACTGTTGTAATATAAAGGCAAATAAATGATGATGATGATGATGATAATGATGATGATGATGTTGATGCTACAATCATGGTATCAAAAAACTACCCAATCACTGGAGAATACGTTGGTATTATTTTCGTGACACATTAGGTTACCCTAGCAACACTATGACCTGCTAAAAACACCCTTAATTTCGTCTTTAAGCGCTTATATTTCAAAAATGGCACGGTGAAATTTTTTCTTATTATAGAATTTTGATAAGCAGGATAAGATACAACTTTTGGCAAAGTTTAAAAAAATTCTGTAGGTGGCCCTCAGAGCCACCTCAAATTTTCGAAAAGTTAAGGTGGCTCTGAACGCAACCTACAGAATTTTTTAAACTTTGGCAAAAGTTGCACCTAATCATGCTTATAAAATGTTGGTAATATAAAAAAATTTCACCGTGCCGTTTTTGAATTATAAGCCCCTAAATCTGTAATTAAGGGTGTATTTAGCAGGTCATACTGTTGCTATGGTAACCTATTATGTTATGAAAAGGACAACGACGTGTTCACCAATAGTTACGCAGTTTTTTGATACCATGATTGTAGCATCAAGTGATAAAGAGTGGCTATAACGACGAATCAAAATGCAAGTGCTTGAAACTGTTTTGAGCCACCTTAACCGGGGGTTATGCATTGAAACTCCATCAGTTGACGAGAAGACGTGTAAACAGACAAACGAACGAATCGGCGCTTCGAAACTCCTAGCCTTGCAAAAATTGACTCTGAGAGAGCTATGTATAAAATCGAGACCGCTGCGAGACGCACATAGCCGCTTAAAAACAAAACTGCGAGACCCACGAAATTCGACTGAAATATTACGAGACCCTCAGTTTTTGAAGGACCATGTGCCACCCCATGGAGACTGAAGTTGGGGCAGAAAATTCTCACATAAACCGCTGAAGTACAGTGGGAGAACTTTTAACAGGACTAATTGAAATCTTGTTAAATTAAAATTGCACCAGTCACCCAGTAGTTATCATGTTGGGCTTTAATTAGCAACTAGTGACCTTAAAACCTTGGCCGAGGCAACAACTGAAAAAACCCTCATCCAGTGGATAGTGTTAACCACCTTTTGAACAACTCGGGCAATTATCACAGTATAGCACTTTGTGGATTCTTCAGAGCTGTGCATTGAAAACGTGCTGCGCCGATGGTATGTCGCAGTCTGAAATGTTTTCCTAAAACTTTGTCGATCGAAATTAAACGAGACGCGATTGAAAAGGCTGATAGCCATGCCATAACGCCATGATACATTGGTACTCGCGACATCACGTCCTAGCTAGCAGATGAATTTCTATTTTCCATCGGGTTCCTTTATTTTAATTACGCGGTAATATTACAGGAGTAACGATTAAAATGCTTCTGGAGCAGTTTTCGATATTACTTGCCGACTTAGGTCCGTTACAATTCCATATCGGAAGAGCCGGTAGGCTCATTTATAATAACAATAACAATAAAATAACAACAATAACAATGAAAATAATAACAATAACAGAAACGATAACGATAACGATACTGACGATAACGAAAGCGATAATCATGATCATATAACAATAATAAGTTAAATTCCATCATCATCACAAGTTCATGAATTACGTAGCATTTACAGCGGGATCAGTCCTCAAATTTTGGGAAGAAAGTGTTTCTCAGTCTGTTACTCTCAGATATCGACTTGCCTACAAAAAGGAATGTTCCGCTCCAGCATGCCGCACTAGCTCCTATGTTTTAAGTCAAACTTTGATTATATCTTGTTTTTCGCCGTTTAGAACTACTGCATGTAATCTGAGGAACTGGTTTGCGTCTTTTAAAAGTTCTATTTGAAAGTCACTTTAATTTACTGGAGAAAAACGAAATTGGCAAACATGGCTGCTCTTCAGCGTCTTTTTTAAAAAAGTGAATGCATTCGCACTAAATGAAATTTCCAAAAGTACAAAGATGATCAGTATATTTAAAGAATGGACAATGTCTAGCGTGCATGCATTGCAAGTGCATGCATGCGTGCATGCAAGTGAATGCATTCGCACTGAATGAAATTTCCAAAAGTACAAAGATGATCAGTATATTTAAAGAATGGACAATGTCTAGCGTGCTCCTATCCAAGTGCATCCCGAATTGAATGACCGCACGTTAGACATTGTTCATTGCTTCTATAACATAGCGAGACATTTTTCACGCTGAAAAGCCGAAATCTCACCGACTATGACGTCAGCCTGAACCATCTCTATGAACCATCCATTTCCTTTTCATAAAATATTAGCCAATCAGAGCGCGCGCTAGCATACAGCTATGTTATAGTAAACCCTAGGAAGTTAAGTTGTTCAATTTAAACTACTAAAAAGAAAACAGTCGAAGACAATGCAAACAAAGAAAGTTAATGAAATCAGAAGGCAAATGCTTCAATTAAAACATCTTAATTGATTGATTCAGACATGTTTCAATTGTCCGAATGAATATGTCGCAGCGTGAGGCATATCTTTAGTGATTCACTGCACTGTAGGACTCGTCACTTTTGTTATTGCGCTGGGAACTATTTAGTCAAATCTTGCTTACCACACCAGAAAAGGGCGTCTTTGGCTGCAGCAGGTGTGTAAAATCTCATTCATTTTGCTTATTGTTGATGGTTTACGTTCATTTATGCACATTTACCTTGGTAAGCTTATAGCTGTAAAGTTGTAGAACTCGCGCTGTACGATAATGATTCGACTTGACCAAACATAAATGGCCATTAAGAGCTTATTTTAGACAACAAGATCTCCTTGAGCGAGTTATAAGAAGTTAACTTGCTGTATGTCAAAATCAGAAAGTAGCAACAAAATAAAGAATTATATTAAAACAGAGTATTAAAACAGAGTTTTGCAGCTCCCCATAAAAGAAAGAATGCACGATATTGGTGAACTGGCTTTGGATCCAATTAATAGAATTGAATTTAAAATATGTTTTCAAGTCATTTCAATGACTTGAATTTGCAGGGGGGAGTGACTAGCAACTTTAAATTGCATTTTAAAAAAACACTTGTGCTTTATGTTTTAACGTTTTAGGGGACCGTTTGTACTTACATGAACAGAAATGTTAAACAAACTCAACTTATAAAAACTGTCTTGTTTTGTAAAGAATTGTATTAGTCCACAGGGTGATAATTACTTAGTAGAAGTCTATTTGAACTTTCACCTCAATGACGCTAAAGCCCCGGCCAAACTATATTGCAACATCTCAAAGCAACATGTCCCAACATTGTTGGCCCAGCATTTGCAAGCTCCGGCTAAACGATCGCAACATTTGAACGCAACAGATCGCAACATTATTGGGCGCAACATGTGGCACGCATTTGGCCACCCTGTTGCAACGTGTTGCGACATGCTGCGACTTGAAAATCGAAATAGCGCGCATGCCCTTGAGCAACATTGTTGCACGAACCTGGTCAAACGATTACAACATCACGCAACATCCACAAACGTTGCGTGGAAAATTTTACCATTTTCACATTTGGGCCAACAACACCCAACATGTCGCAACTAGGTGGCTAAACGCTGATCATTTGTAGATGTCAT
>JAHPZR010009614.1:0-5000 GCA_019787425.1 Platygyra sinensis | reverse complement strand
GGCACTGCTTGGAAAGAAAGCAGCTGTTTTGTTTTTGCGGAAGGTATAACAAATATCAGTCATTAATTAATTTAGATTTCCATGTCATTGTTTCTCGCAAAATATAGTTTGTTTTCTTGAGTTTCATTGGACAAATAATCCGTCCAGTTCCACCAGTTATCGGAAATGCTGATTTTTTTCTTCAGTCAAACAACAACACTCCATAAAACTGTCATATTCTTCTAGATGGTTACTTTTGTTAGGAACATATCGACTGTAAGTGAATCACTTAGCCATGCCACATCAATAAAAATATCAATTTTGCGTTAATTGTTGGAGTGCGGTTATTTTAGACAAAACAATAACAATTCTACAAATGTACAAATCTTCCAGCCTGAACACAAATCGCAAAATATTCAATTCAATTCAAACGAAGGATCACTTCTTATTTCTGTATGGCGCGATACAACTCAAAAAGACTAACTCTCGACTACAACTAGTTCAGTTAGTGTTAATTAAAAACGAACGAAAATCTTGGTGAAAGCTCGCTAGGGGACCTAACACGTGGTTATATCAGTAATCAGCCGCGAATGTATGCTTCATGAATATTCAAAACAGCATGTTGCTATAGACTAGCAGATGTTCTACACGTGCTAAGTCAGGCGGATATTAAAAATAGCATGTGTCAAGGAACACTAGAGTATCTGATATGGGGTTCTATGTTGGTTAACAGAGCTTTCATTCGCACGGGTTCATTTTTCAATAGCATTTCTTGAACAGGTACAAGAGCGTAAACCATCTTTTCTTCAAAAGGTAAGCGAATGCATCTTGCTTCAATTATGCATGATCATGTATTTCATCCTAAATCAGGATAAACGTACGTTGATTGTTTTAGTTGAATTTGAAATCAAGCTGACGGTTGAAAGCGGGCTTGTATGGTTATATTGCGCTTTGGAGCGCTAAGATTTTCTTGCTTTCATTGTCGACGCCTGATGTACTGAAATCAACACAAGTTTGCAATTTGTTTCTAAACACATTTAATTTGTAATTCATGGCAGTTTATATTTTTGAAATTTCCTCTACTTCCGGCCTTGCAATTGTCCCTACTATTTCTGGATTGAAGACAGTTCTTTTCATTGCAAGATGTATTTTCCACATATTGTCAATAAAGACCAGACATTTCATTTTACACATTGCTTTGAAAAGAAGAGCCGTTTTTTAGATTGAGTTTCAGAGCTGTAAGAAGGTAAGAAATAAATTTTAATTTGTCAAAATGTGTTTCGCTTCAACTTCTCTCTGTGGAGCACAAATATAGTCAAGGGTGGAACTTTTTCTGTTCTTGAATTATCAATTGAGAATCATAAGCATATATAACCACGCCTAGTTTCCTTGTGCGAATTTTGAAATACTAGTTGTTCCTAATTGCAATTGTTATCAAAATTCAAGTTTCGAAATTTCTCATTTCAATGGGCACCTAATCGCTACACTGATGATGCTGGCACAGCCGCGGTCTATTTATTGAATACGGCAAAGGACAAATTTATACTCAAATGCTAGCATTGGTCTATAACGCGTATTGATTTCTTTCGCAGCGTGCGAGAACAAAAAAACGAAGACCTAAAATTTTCTTTGTCCTCGTTTCTTTAACGGGTGCAGTCCCGTTCGGGGCGTTTTTAGCATGTAACAAATTGTCCATTTTTTGAGACATTCAGCAAATGATCTTAAATAGTAATATAAATATTAATGCTCTTTGCTTTAGGTGAATGATGTTTTTTCCGTATGTAAACATCTCCAGTAAAATTTATTAAACTTTGGTTTGAGACTACTTGTCAAGGCAAACTATGAATAGATAAATCACAGTTCGGGGATTTTACACTTCAAAGAAATTAGCTTATCCTTTAAGGTCGCGAAGAAGGTTTGAGTTTTAAAACTACGTTCGTTACGTTCGTTATGAAATACGAGGTTTAGTTACTTGTTTGTCTTGCGAAGACAGAGCCATTAACCACATGTAATGACAACATGTTTTTGCAAGGCTACCTGTTTTGCCTCAGTAACCGAATGTGGAAATGATAAAGAGCAATTTAGAGCTTCGCTTTAAATCGAAATGACTTGAACGGGTGGTGTTTTCACTGCAACAAAAGTTCAGTTCAAAACAAACTGGAAACGCTACATGAAAATTTAATCAAATTTGTCCCGAATTATTGGGAATTTTGAATTGCAATCTGTACAGAATCTCTAAGCCGTTGAATGTCTGAATATTCAAATTGTCTGTAATTGATGATTTGATTTGGCCGAGTGCGAGTGGCAAAGGGAACGGCACGCGACAAACCGCCTGCGTCAAATGATCTCAAATGTCCTCACAAAAGCGAGCTTTGCAACGTTTTTTCCTCCAAAGGCCATCCGAGTGACAAGCTGTCTCTATTCTTTTTTGTTGCATCATAGCAACTTAACACAACAAATCCGCTCTGGTAAAAGCCCCAATTGATATGCAAATCCCGCGCAAGTCGTAAGGACCTCAGGTACTTAATGAGTTATTTTGTTTTCTTTCACAATAACAGCATTATCGGACTCCCAGGAGAGAAAGGACCGCTCTACCATTGGACCGTTTATCACAACTGTGGTTCTCGAAATACTTGTGCCTCGTGCCATAAGAAGAGCAAATTAACATCAGTGTTTCCAGTTCACTTCATCAACGACAAGCCGCCAAGCTCACCTCGCAACGATGAAGTACACTGCGGATCTCAAAATACTCCGTGCTCTGTTGTTTTGGACTATTTTGTTTCACCATGCCTTCGTTTGTTCAACTAGCTTAGCAGAGGACTGCATCTGGAGAGGAAGGTAAGAAAAACAGTTCGCTTTTAACAGTTTTTAGAGAGCAGCAACCCCATGATCAGTTCATTATAAGAGAATGCTGAAAATTTTAATTTAGCGCGTGCCACAAACAACTGCGTCATAAAGTTGCGAGTGCAACTGCGGTCTCACTTCCATCACGCAGCCGAGTCCGTCAGAAATTTGAAAACACACGAGCTAACGAACTCGTGCGCGTTTCTCTGTCATGCTCAGGATATGTCCACAGCACAATTATTGCAAACTTCAAGAAAAAAATACGGATATTAAGTGCAAAGCTTTGTTATGATAACTTCGATCAGTGTAAATTGCTGTTTACAGAGTGAACGGAAGAAACAACCATTAACTGTAGTTTGTTCTTCTTCTGGGAACCATAAAGATTTAATTCAATTCTTCACACTAAAAGCAGACTCCATCTTCTAAGAGGCAAACTGCTCCTGGTAAATAATCTAAGTCGTGTACCACACACGAGCGAACAAATCTCATGAACAATTAACCATTTCTGTAGAATTTGAAAAATTTGCAACGAATTTTTGAGTTGACAAGTTTGTCAAGCGTGGTTCTTAACGTTTCAATCCAAATCCCTATCTTTTTCAATACTACATCTTTCAACCTCGAGGCTTTTTGTTGGAATAATGCCACGATGATGTTCCAGTATATTACAAACGAGTGTTAATTTCTTTTTCCCCCGAGTACTAGCTGTCTGTTGTGGCACGTGCTTCTCTTTTGTGTCGAAATAACTATTGTTCGCTTTGCGCTCAAACAATGGGAATTGCTAGGGCAGATTTTACGTTTTGCTTCCCATAGCTTCGCTATTGTCCTCCCCGCTTCATTCTATTACTTTTCCATACACGACAGAACGTGAAAAACACAGGTTCATGAACAAGAAGAAGAAACCGTTACGGTTGTGTCAGTTTTTTTAGCCGCTAAACAGTACGTAAGTGCAATCAAAACATAACCGCCAGCTAAGAACGTATAATTTATCCCTCTCCGGTCCGATATCTTAAATTAAAATGTTAAGTGAAGTGCTTGCATGCGTGTTCGTTCTGACATAAATAATTTAAGAAGTCTTTCTCGAGGCTAATCAAAACTGTGTAGTTAGAAGGGACCCATCAATTGAATCCAAGAGGTAATGAAGAGCATCGATCGTTCAAGAGGAAAAGAATAGAAAGTATTCGAAATGATTCGCTTGAAGGGATAGTTTAGTCAATAATGCGTAACAAATTAGTGGTGAAAAAGATCGCGCCTGATATCATGAACTGAGGCAAAATTAAGAACTTTGCAAGCACAGAATGTTAAGTACCTTTTTATGATGTATAGTTTCTCTGTTGTTCTTAAATCAAACAAGAAGAATTGTTCCACTGGACTGTTTATTATTTGACAAATTTTTATAACACCGCAATGGCAATTAGTAATACAGTTTAAAACGTATATATAGCTCGTTTTTTTTTTTTTTTTTTTTTTTTTATCAAGAGAAATTCCTGAAGTGCCATGTACTCGTCACGGTTATTTTGCCATCTGATTGTTCCTTGAAATAACGTCTTTTAGCGCCAGTAAACAGTATTGATTATTGTTGTGAAATAAAAACGTTTGTTCGAAATGACCGCTCGCATTTTCACACAGACCGTTCGCATTATGGTGATCGTGCAGCAGTTTTTCTCTCTGCTAGAAAAATAAAACAGAAACTTTTCCGTTCTACTTTTCATCGGTTGGTCTAGATGCCAACCATGATGTCTTTTTTCGTCGTTAAACCAATATTCATCTGACATCTGTTTGACAGATATAAAGTGATTGTGGTGGAGTGGGTTTTCAACTAATTACAGCTGCCTCTGAAATGAAAAAGTCATTCATAGTTTGCATTGCTGTGGTTTATTAATTACATAGTACTTGGAAATACTGAATAAAAATACCTCAATTAGACTTTCCCGAGCAATTTTAAAGTGCCACTGCGACGAAATTTTTCGAATTCATTATTTTTGCATTTTCTGAATCTTTAAGTGGTACTTACTCACCTGTCCAAGCCGTTTTGTCCAACAAGCGCGGGAAGATGGTTTTTTTGACGGTTTTTTCCGAGAATTTTTCGTCCGCCATTATCAAATCATGTTCCTGCAACCCCATAAGGCCTTGCTGCTTTGTGACGTCATACTCCTAACCAACTAGGCTCACATGGCGAA
>JAHPZR010009613.1:0-20131 GCA_019787425.1 Platygyra sinensis | reverse complement strand
ACTTTGGTTCATGTTTTTTCTATTGCTTATATGCGAGGGGACCCTCATGTGCCTCGGTTTATGGCATACCTTTCTTTGTTTACTTTTTTAATGGTTTTCTTAGTCACTAGCGCTAATTTTCTTCAATTGTTTATTGGAGAGAAGGAGTTGGTCTTTGTTCTTATTATTAATTAATTTGTGAATAACAGGAACTTGAGGCAAATTCGAGCATAGCAAAGTAACGCCATGTCTGGTTAATCAAAGTTGGGTGACATCAGCTTGCTTTTTAGCAATGTTTCCTCTTTGAGAAAACTTTGTGGGTCTTTAGATTTTTTCTTTCGTGTTTTTAATTTAGTTTCTCCTTCTAAGAGAAGTTTTGTTATGGTGTTATTTTTATTTTTTGGGGGAAAGAAAGATAATAAATGGGGTAAGTCAGCTCAATTAGGGTTACATACTTGGCTGCCGGATGCCATGGAGGGTTGTTGGGCCTCTTAATTAAAAAATTGATTAAAACAAACCACTATGCACAGGAAAGACAATTGTTCACCAGTGGGCAATAAAATGTTTGTTTTAATGCCTAAGAGACTTTATGTGGTCTACTTTTTTTTATTTGATTAAAGCTGTTTTTGTTATTGTTCCTTTACTTATTGCTGTGGCCTTTTTAACTTTAGCAGAACGAAAAATCTTAGGATATATGCAAATGAGAAAAGGGCCAAATGTTGTAGGGGGCGGGTTACTTCAGCCTTTTGCAGATGGGATAAAATTATTTCTTAAAGAAATGATCATCCCTCATCAGGCAAGTGCTTTTGTTTACTTTTTTGCCCCATTGCTTCTTTTACATTAGCATTTATTGTTTGGGGAATTCTTCCTTATGGAAGAGGAATTGGTATAAGTGATTTTAATATTGGTCTTTTGTGGGTTTTGGCCATTTCTTCTATAAGTGTTTATGCTGTTTTAATGTCTGGGTGGGGGAGTCGTTCAAAATATGCTTTTTTAGGGGCTATTCGCGCGGCTGCGCAAATGATAAGTTATGAGGTTTCGATTGGGTTGATCTTGATTTCTGTTCTTTTATGTGTTGGCTCTTTGGCTTTTAATAAAATTGTTTTGGCACAAAATTTTATTTGATTCTTTATTCCTTTTTTTCCTATTGTTGTAATGTTTTTGGTTTCTATTTTAGCAGAAACGAATCGTGCCCCATTTGATTTAACGGAAGGAGAATCGGAGCTTGTTTCGGGTTATAATGTTGAATATGCCTCTATGTCTTTCGCATTATTTTTTTTAGCAGAGTATGCACATATTATTTTTATGAGTTGTTTGACTATTCTTTTATTTTTTGGAGGGTGGTTGGGCCTACCTTTTGGTTTGAAAGTTGTTTTTATTGTTTGTTTTTTTTTATGGGCACGAGCGTCTTTTCCAAGGATTCGATATGACCAATTAATGGCCCTATTATGAAAGGGGTATTTGCCTTTTAGTTTGGGGGTTGTTCTTTTTGTTGCTAGTGTTTTGTTAGGATTTAATGGTCCTTCTCCAATATAGGAATGCCATTACGAAAGGACAATCCTATTTTATCTCCAGTTAATGGGTTTCTCGTAGACTTGCCCTCTCCTTCAAATATAAGTTATTTTTGAAACTTTGGGTCTTTATTAGGACTGTGTTTAGTTTTACAAATTATAACAGGGTGTTTTTTATCGATGCATTATTGTTCAGATGCGGGTCTTGCGTTTGCCTCTATTGGGCACATAATGCGCGATGTTAACTATGGGTTTTTATTAAGATATTTACATGCAAATGGTGCTTCTTTGTTTTTTTTTTGTCTTTATATTCATATTGGACGAGGGTTATATTACGGGGGGTATTTGAAATTTCATGTTTGGAGTGTTGGAGTTTTGCTTTTTTTATTGACTATGGCGACCGCTTTTATGGGTTATGTTTTGCCCTGGGGCCAAATGTCTTTTTGGGGCGCGACTGTTATTACGAATTTATTATCTGCAATACCCTATTTTGGGGTGGATATTGTTCAATGGGTTTGAGGGGGTTTTAGTGTTTCTGGGGCTACATTAAATCGGTTTTTTAGTTTGCATTTCTTGCTCCCTTTTATTTTAGCCTTTCTTGCTATTATTCATTTAGTTTATTTACATGTTGATGGGTCAAATAATCCTGTCGGCTTAAACTCTTCGATGGACAGTGTTTCTTTTCATACTTTTTATACTTCGAAAGATCTTTTTGGTTTCTTTTTTTTATTTTTTTTATTTTTTTTTTTTGTTTTTTTTTGGCCTAATTTCTTAGGAGACGCAGAGAATTTTATTCAGGCGAATTCTTTAGTTACTCCTGTTCACATTCAACCCGAGTGGTACTTTTTATTTGCTTATGCCATTTTGCGTTCAATACCAAATAAATTGGGGGGGGTTGTTGCTATGTTTTGTAGTATTTTAATTTTATTTTTTTTACCCATTTTACACAAAAGTGTTTTAAAAGGACTGTCTTTCCGCCCTTTGGGACGAATGGCGTTTTGGTTTTTGATAGTTACTTTTGGTCTTTTGACTTGAATCGGATCGCAAGTAGTTGAAGAGCCCTTTATTTTAATCGGGCAAGTTCTTTCTTTTTTTTTATTTTTTTTATTTTGAGTTCTTGTGCTGTGGTTGCTGCTTTGGTGCTCGCTTTGGTTGCTGCTTTGGTTGCTGCTGTGGCTGCTGCGGTTGTTGCTGCTGCTGTTGTTGCTGCTGCTGTTGTTGCTGCTGTTGTTGCTGCTGTTGTTGCTGCTGTTGTTGCTGCTGTTGTTGCTGCTGTTGTTGCGGCTGTTGTTGCGGCTGTTGTTGCGGCTGTTGTTGCGGCTGTTGTTGCGGCTGTTGTTGCGGCTGTTGTTGCGGCTGTTGTTGCGGCTGTTGTTGCGGCTGTTGTTGCGGCTGTTGTTGCGGCTGTTGTTGCGGCTGTTGTTGCGGCTGTTGTTGCGGCTGTTGTTGCGGCTGTTGTTGCGGCTGTTGTTGCGGCTGTTGTTGCGGCTGTTGTTGCGGCTGTTGTTGCGGCTGTTGTTGCGGCTGTTGTTGCGGCTGTTGTTGCGGCTGTTGTTGCGGCTGTTGTTGCTGCTGTTGTTGCTGCCGCTGTTGTTGCTGCTGTTGTTGCTGCTGTTGTTGCTGCTGTTGTTGCTGCTGTTGTTGCTGCTGTTGTTGCTGCTGTTGTTGCTGCTGTTGTTGCTGCTGTTGTTGTTGCTGCTGTTGTTGCTGCTGTTGTTGCTGCTGTTGTTGCTGCTGTTGTTGCTGCTGTTGTTGCTGCTGTTGTTGCTGCTGTTGTTGCTGCTGTTGTTGCTGCTGTTGTTGCTGCTGTTGTTGCTGCTGTTGTTGCTGCTGTTGTTGCTGCTGTTGTTGCTGCTGTTGTTGCTGCTGTTGTTGCTGCTGTTGTTGCTGCTGTTGTTGCTGCTGTTGTTGCTGCTGTTGTTGCTGCTGTTGTTGCTGCTGTTGTTGCTGCTGTTGTTGCTGCTGTTGTTGCTGCTGTTGTTGCTGCTGTTGTTGCTGCTGTTGTTGCTGCTGTTGTTGCTGCTGTTGTTGCTGCTGTTGTTGCCGCTGTTGTTGCGGCTGTTGTTGTTGCTTTTGAGCTGCAGCTGTTCCCTTTGTTTTCTGTTGTTGCCAGATTTGTTGTTGGTGCCGTTGTAACTGTCGGGAAAATTATAATCAATGACACGTCTACTGCTCTGTTATTGCTTGCCGATCATACAAATCTGCTGTTTGCTGACAAGGATTTGAAGTCGCTATAGAGTCTAATCTAATGCTAAGAAGTCTTTTCATATTCAGACCATCGCAGGCGAAGCTAAGCTGACAGATTAATAATACTGAATAATAGAGAAACTTCTCTAGAATGCAAAGACTATATAAAGTTCTAGAGAGTACTCGTTGATAAAAACTGGCTTAACCTAAAAATATATTATTAATTTCTTATGTTCTGTGTCTTATTATAGGTTCTTTCTCTTCTCATGTAAATCCCAGCTCTTTGTGAATATATTTGTATACCTATTCCTATTTATTTATTTATTTATTTATTTATTCATTTATTTACCTTATTTTATTATTAATGTATTTTGCTAAATTTTATTGAAAGCTATTCAACCCGCCCCGATCACCTTTGTTATATGCGGGTGGTATACATTTATAAATTTGATTTATGAAAATTATTTTAATAAGATGACGATAAAAGCAAAATGATGATGAATATAATATCGACTTCATTGCCTCTAAAATTAGCAGAGTTGTTGGAATTATTACGCGATTTAGGCACACCGTTTCCTTTCAGTTTTCGGAATATAAATAGCTGATTAATTTCGCTGGTTGCCGGATTTTTTAACAACCCTAAAACTGCATAGCTTGTAAAAATAATTTGCACCGAATTTTCAAGCCAATGAATGTAGACTTGCAAAGGCATATTAGCTCCAGTGAAATCTGCACTAAACAAAATAAACACAAGCCAAGCCTAGATACGTTGGCTTGCGTGACGACTCCTGTATGTCGCCGAGGAAATTTAATCAGCAATACCTGCATGAATGAAATAACTAAGAACAGAAAAGGCAGGAAAGTGCCGTTAATTGTTAAACTCAACAGAAGGGGACCAATCATAAACAGCAACACAGAGCGCTTTTCTAATAGAAATAACTTACTTTAAACATCTACAACTAATTTGCGATGTAAAGCTCTTCAAAATTTTCACAAAACAGGTAAAACGGCTGCATTACGACTACGATATACCAGAAAAAAAAAAATGAGGACGAAATAACTCGAAAGTAACGACTCGTAGTTACTAGCAATCAGCGTACCTGTGGAAGATAATTCATGGGTAAACCGCAGCAATTCTCGATACGCGGCAAATACTAGAAAACAAACCAACCAACTCATCGAGAGCTTGTCCCGGTTCCATCTCTGCTGCGACAATAGTGTTTTTAAATAAGAGCAGTCTGCACCGCTTATTTACAGCCACTAGGTAAAACTATACCAGTAAGCTACACTATGTTATCTTTATTCAGGCTTCTCATGCAAGCCGATTCTTTCCTTCTCTGCCCAGCTCAGAGAAATAAACTCCGAGTTTGCTATTACTCAACTTATGAATGCAACTTACCAGCACCGGCATTACTGCAATAACAAAGATTGCAATAAGTCCTTCGTGTAAGCGGCTGACGGTACCCCAGCCTTTTCCAAGAGAGATGGTTATTTCTTACATTTTTTTTAAATTTAGTTTGCTCAATGGTCAAATAAGGAAAATAATCATATCACCAATCATATGGATACGCGGCAAATATTTCAAAACAAACAAACCAATTCATCAACGAGGGTCCACAATAGGGTTCTCAGATCCCGCTTTCCCGCCCACTTTTTCCTGTTAATTTGTTCTTCTTTCCAATTGCTTAAATTGGGAAATTTACTGCGATGATCACTCTTCACTTTCATAATCCCGTTATCCCGCCCTTTTTTACTTGCGAATCCCGATCCCGCCCACTTTTCAAAGACGTTTTTGCGTTAGTTATTAATTTGTTAAATAACAATATTAACGCAGAAACTTTACAAAAATAAGTATTACAGAAACGATTATGAAAGGCCTTGCTGTATGCAATGGGTAGCAAATAACTGCAGATAAGTAACCAGAAATGATTGTCACTTTCCTTCTTTAAACGTTTCACTGTTTTGTTATGTTTTGTTTTGTCCACGTATCAGTGAATGAAAGAGATTGTTCACTCCCATATTCCTAGTCCCGTTGTTTTGGAAGACAATCAGCTGAGTATTTTAAGATGCGTGCTATTTCGTGCGTCTGACATTCGGATGTCCCTAACCCTGTTCTGCTGTATCATGTGTTTTCTTTAGATAGGAAGATTTGGCCGATATTATCGCCATCCATCGAGCTAAATAAACTTGCATCGTCAAATTGCAGAAAAAAAATCTAAAAAATGTTAACTGAGTATTTTAGCTGAACATTAGCCTGCTATTGAACTGAACAGCTCGACCAAATGTAGACACTCTCTCTAGAAGGAAGTTCGCTTCCCTAACTAAAGTGGTCTAAAGTGGAAACGCCTTGGGAGTCGTCCTCCTCGTCGATTTCCTCCTTCTCTGCACTGCTACATGTCTCATACCCGTCTTTATCTTCAGAACGATGGACATCTCCTGTCAGATCAACACTTTCTCTAGGCACAATTTCTCTCTGATAAAGAGCATTCGGCAAAGTTTCTGCTCTAGCCATTGTCGTTTCTTGTCTAACAGATCCCTGTTCAGTAAATTACTCTCACCGCTATCCGGTGTGGCCATACTGGCCACAACAAGCCTATTAGCACTCGTATAAAGGTCGAAAGACTAGAAAAACTATAAAAGATCGGGACTGAGGACACTGAGGTCAAGAATACAGACGCAAATGTCGGAAATGGACAAATGTCATTTATGTCAGAGACAAAAGATCACAGTAGGACTCAAAGACCACTTACGGTCTGATACTAAACTTAGAGTAAGCGATAATGGATACATTTGACAGGACCTGACAGGGTAGAGAGCCGTTGCTATTCAGTACTTGAAACCTGACACAGCTATACGCACGAAAGGTTCATTTCCGCCAGCTTGCGGTTTTTGCGCTGGTATGAAGTCACGTTGGAATTGAAATCACGTATCCCGCTCCGTTTCCCTTGCTAATCTCGCATCCCAACCCCCCCAAAATACGAATTCCCGCTCACACTCGCAACTGAAATTCCCGCTTCCCGCCCCTGTTTTCGGCTCAAATCCCGAATATCACCGCGAAAAATAGCCAAATCCCGCATCCCGCCAAACCTATCGAAAACATCAACAGCTTGTACCGGTTCTATCTCTGCTGTGGCAGTAGTGTTCATAGGCGTACGGGTCGGGGGGGGGGGGGGGGGGGGGCTGCAGCATGTAATTTTTCGGGCAAAACGCTCTTGATTCGGGCAACGACACTTGGGATAAAGCATTATAAAATATTGCTGTTGGGTGATTTCCAAAAGTCATCAATAAAGTTTCTAGTTACTTGCTGTACAGGTAATTAGATGTCGGAAAGTGGCGTCTTCATAGATTTGGTACTTTGAATAATATCGTGTAAAATGTAAAGTGTATCGATCGTGACCTTGCTCCCAATGTGTGGCTTCATAGCTCAGTTGGTAGAGCATCGCACCGGTATCGCGGAGGTCATGGGTTCGAATCCCGTTGAAGCCCTGATTTTTTTCAGGCTTCTTCTTTCCAATTGCTTAAATTGGAAAATTTACTGCGATGATCACCCTTCACATTCATCTACAACCGCAGTACAAATATGAATTATTTCATATATACTTCACATCATTTCACTGCACGGGAAAATATGAACTCAATAAATTGACCTTGCTCCCAATGTGTGGCTTCATAGCTCAGTTGGTAGAGCATCGCACCGGTATCGCGGAGGTCATGGGTTCGAATCCCGTTGAAGCCCTGATTTTTTTCAGGCTTCTTCTTTCCAATTGCTTAAATTGGAAAATTTACTGCGATGATCACCCTTCACATTGGACATACTTTCTTGACCGAAAACTGGATTTATCGATAGACAGTTTTGGAACAAAAGCCAATGCATTTTACAACGCGGGACCGATGTCGTTGTTGTTTACAAAATTTTACATTGCAAGAGAATGGAATAACCGCCAAACTTTCGATTCGATGAATTCAATCAAATTCACAGCTACAACTTGGACAAATTGTGTTGGAAAGTGGCAAAAACATGAACTCATAACCGTTATACCTATTGAATAAGTGCCAGCACCCCCATTCCCCCCTTCAATGTTCGATAATAGTCAAATGCAAACTTGCGTTAGATCAAAGTGTTTTGTCAACATTGCACGGGGGTGGGGAGGGGCAAAATGCGAAAAAAAAGGAAACCTCCAACCCTTGCGACCAAGGTTGTAGTCTCTGCCAAACACTGGACGTATCAAACTCTAAACGAATACATCAATGCCTCTGTTATGATCTTCCCGGTCGAAAAATATAAGCTGCTTAATTAATCAAGCGTATTTGGCGTGCAGACGTTTTTGTCAAATTCTTCGCAGATAATTTTCGCTGCAAGAAAAGGAAATGACCGTCAGACTGTCCATGGGAATAATAAAATCAAATCCAAACCTACCTTTGATGGCGAACATACGACGTGTTTGACTCTAAACGAATGAGTAAACACATACGTTGTGATTTCGCCGTATGAAAAATAAAATTAAGTTCACCGCGCGGTCCATTTACTGTTGTGGTTTTGTCGATGGGAAAAATTCAGCCAAATGTGGATCTAACGATCCCTTCGCTGTGAGTTTGCCGTTTTACAAATTCCACTCCCTACTGGGCTCAGTAGGTGAGCTCAGTGGAGGCAAGCTATAACTTTCCAGCCCCTCCCTTCAACCACATCTCTAGAATCTGCTAAAATCTAGCAGACACGTGACCAGCCGTAACCAGGGCTTTCTCGAAGAAGAGAGATGACCCTGGGAACGAGGTTGATTTCGTTCGATTTTCTGTGAACTCCGTGGACAAAAAGTTAAAAACGTAGGTGACTAAAGGTCAAGCGGCCGTCAAGGTCAACAAGGCGAAAGGTAATTAAGTACTACACAAATTTCATCAAGTAATTTGTTTATTCTATTCGATCGATTCTGTCCGTAAATCTCAGCACTGAAGTATCACATAATACGAGTTGATGTCACCCAGCTGGTAACTACCGGGTATTGACTGCTTTTTCAGCCTTTCTCCAGAAATGAAATGATATGTCGTATCTGGAAAAGACTCTCAAAACTGAATAGTTTTCATTCCTATATTACTGTTACTGCATTTGGCATACATTATTTTCATCATTATTCACATTTATCAGATTTATTCATCAGTGTTGTTTCGCTAAGTTTGTTCAATGTTGACATACTGCACTTCAACATGCTAAAAGGCGGAATACCTGCCGGCTTTAGTTTTTACCGATGTCACGCAATATCAACAATTTTTCGTTTGAATGAAAAAATTGGAATAGTGTGACATCGATTAAAGAAATTCGGTCATAGTTCAAAGCGATTTTGGCAGAGGGGAAAAAACGCACAGTGCATTTGGAAATTTTTATACTGTAACATATCATTTAGTCAGATGAAAAATTCGATTATAATAATACATTACTCCCCATTTCCAGACGGGAGAGATGACGGATCAAGGGCCTGATAGAAGAAAAAGAAACCGCCTGTATCGTCACCGCGATGGTTGTGCAGAGTTTAAGAGGGAAGTCGATTCCGATTAAAAAGGCTATTATACATTGAACTCTCTAACTATTTTCTGATTGGCCGAAAGAGTACAGTGAATTTTCGAAATCAGCGCCCGTGACGTCACAAACTGCAGATTATGCAATAATCATGTCAAGGACACTCAAGGCCACGGGTAATCATGTCACCCTATTAAAAATGAACTAGAGCCCATTCCTCCAAGATCAGAACCACCACTTATTTCCTGTTCAAATGTACAAACCGATGGCATCGAGGCAGTTGAAATGTCGCTTGTGTCGGTGGTATTGGAAGAAGGAGATGGCCTAGATGTATACGTGCCTCTTAAGGAATCTATTGAAGAACCTGAACCCTCCCCGCCTCAAACTGTCGAAGTAGTGATCGTGCCTGAAGTCAGTGAGATGATCGTGCTGTCACAAAGAGATGATAGCACAGTACGTGAGTTAAGGCAAGCCACATGTGATGGCAGCCTGTTCCTCTTGAATACAACCCACAAAACTTTGGGAATGAAACATTCACCAGAGATTTCCAGCCAAAGTGGTTCAAGTACTATCCTTGGTTAAACTACTCGGTAGATAGAAAGGTTGGAACTTGCTATTCATGTTCCCCGTTTATGAAGGATAACGCTTTCACGTTTTCCAATTGGAAGAAATCTGAGCGCCTGACAAAACACCATCAAAGTGAAATGCACTCATTGGCGATGACAAAGTGGCTGGAATACAGATGCAGAGGAGATCCTCATCTAACGCAACAATCTAGCAAGCAATGTAACTGCCGAACAAAAGACGAATGCCCCCTTGAAGGAAAATGCCTCCAAACAAACGTAGTCTACCAAGCAATCATAAAAACCAACACAGCAACAGAATCATACGTGGGACTTGCAACAAACTTCAAAGAACGTTACAGAAACCATAAAACATCCTTCCGACACGCCAACAAAAGAAACGCCACTGAACTGTCAAAGCATGTATGGAAACTGAAAGACGCCAAGATACCCTTAAGCCTAAAGTGGAAAGTGATCAGAAAATGCAACCCCTACAACAATGTTACCAAGAAATGTAGTTTGTGTCTTTATGAGAAATTTGTTATAATCTGTAGAAAAGATTAATGTACCCTAAACAAACGAAACGAATTAGCGACCTCGTGCCCCCACAGGAACAGATATGTACTTCAAAACTTTTATTTAACGTAACGCAATAGTAAGCACCATAGCAACCATGTATTTGTATTTAACTGCCAGCATTTAAATTTACCGGTCATTCGTTGATGTTGCCTGTTGAGTGTGGTCAATCTTTGACCATACGAAACAGGACTGTAGCAATAAAACGATGAATCACTCCTGAAGTCCTGAACTGGTTTCAATTAGTATATATATATATATATATATATATATATATATATATATATATATATATATATATATATAATTAATTGTATGGGAAAAGAAAAATCAAAACATTTCGCAAAAAACACTACAGAACTGTTTCGAAAGGGCCTGGTAGTCCTCTCTCATCAGGTGCATGAAACACCGACTAACTAACGCTCCTTTTATACGTTGATGGTTCAAACATGCTTCATTAAATATTTGGTTGCGTGCCGGCACGCACTTGCCAGTTCGTTCCTTTTGTTCAGGGTGCCAGCTCCCGGTTTACATATGATAAAAAATTTCTCCGTTATGCAAAGGTTGCATCTCTTTGTTACATTTGAATATGGCCTGGCGCGAGCCATTATCTTCCAGGTCACAGTGAATTCCGTTTTGGTGTCCTTTAGGGACCAGATATGTTTACTCAATTCAGTTGCGTTCCTTTTGTTCTCATTTCTAAATGAAGCCGTGTGGTCCGTGTGGTTATATATATATATATATATATATATATATATATATATATATATATATATATATATATATATATATATATATATATATATATATATGATGTTGCCTGATGAGTGTGGTCAATCTTTGACCATACGAAACAAGTCTGTAGCAATAAAACGATGAATCACTCCTGAAGTCCTGAACTGGTTTCAATTAGTATAAATGCTCCTCCAAGAGTTGAGCGCTCTTTGAAATCCATTCACCAAAACGAAATTATATATATATATATATATATATATATATATATATATATATATATATATATATATATATATATATATATATATATATATATATATTGTTTTCGCTTCTGTTTAGCCTTTTGGCACCTCAAAAGTAAATTTACCGCGTCTCCCAGTAAAAAAAAAAGAAAGAGGGAAAACAAAAACTTGACTTATGGGAACGAGAATGGTGGAGTCTGTGAAAGATATAGAATTTGATGGCTCGGTGGTTCGACAGCTCGCCAGCCGTTAGTATTGATTGTTTGAAAGAACGAGAAAGGTATATAATTTAATGGCTCGACGAATCGGCGGTTCACCAGTCGCATTGACTAACGAGCCGCCGAGCCATTCGAGCGATACTTCTTTAAATTGACTGACGAGCCACCGAGCCACTCGATTGATACGTCTTTAAAAGTGGCCCGGTATTATGTAGCTTAGCCAATTTCTTTGAAAACTATCGACGACTTTTACTATGTTGTTCTATGAGCTTTCAAGTTGACGGGCTACTTATCAGTGATTCGCATTTAACCACTGAGTGATTTTTTTTTTTAAAGATATGGTAATATTTTGACAGCCATTGTTATGCTAGGCTCGTTATGCTAGGCTCGATTTCCGTGACGTAAATTCCTAATTAAAATTCTTGCGGCTTTTCTGGCGGCCATAAATGTCATCTGATGACAGTCATTGACTGTCCCACATGACGCCTACAGCACGTAACATTTGTACCCGTGCCGTTTTCGCCACCCCTTCTTTTAATTTTGGCTTTCCAACCTATTTTGTTTCACACTGTTGTTACGGAAGAAGACGATTTTCAAAAAAAGTAGAGCGGAGCTGTTTGACTGTGGTTTGACAAATGACATGTCAAAGGTCACACATATGTTGGTGTGCATCATGTCGACACCATGTTTTTGCTTTGCTCGGTTCAGTTGCTTAAGATCCGTCATTAAAAAATAATTTTGCCTGGCTTCGCCACAGACTGGTGTCGCTTTCCTTCAAGAAGACCATAGTACACATCAATTCGTTTGCGTGAGTATTTTTTTTCTTGAGATCGATATTTGCGTTATCCCTCTCTTTGTTGGCTTTGTTCGTTATCTGACATTCTCGCACTACAGGATTCAAATATAGATTCTCACGCATAAAGTCTTTTGACTATTTTGTGCCGCTATGGTTTAGATCAGGCATTATTTCATCAGTTGGAGGTATTTGGTTAGATGTCCCACTAACATGATCGCTCTTCATATCGCACAACTTCTTTGCTACTGCGAGAAAGATAATTTATGCAGCCTGCTCGATTCAGGCAGGAAGATTTTTTATTGGTCGAGATTAACAATGCCAAGTCCACGAGTCCAGCCGTGAGTTCGGGGGAGGAGCGCGGGCTCCTATCCCGAACAGCGGCTGGTAATCGAGCCTATTGTTATGCAGTCGTGTGATCTAAACAATGGCTTACTAAGCAAAGACGCGCCATATTTTAACGCACTTCCAGCTCGTAATTTTAAATGTCAGTTTGATAGCGTTATTTTACTTCGATTTACAAAGTAAAGACGGGATCAGTTAAGAAAAACGTTAAACTTTAATTTCCTGTTGCTCACTTTTTTGAAGCCAGTCTCCCTTACTTAAAAATCGCTTTTCACTTCGTATCGGAAACTAAAGAGCCAGTTTTTCCCAATTTTCGAACCGCTAAAGATAGTCCAAAAACATCGTAAAACTTCCTATTTTTTGGCTGCAATTGTAGATATAGCATTCCTCATGAAAAGCCCGTTGCTCGAAACATTTTTTTGGGATTTAGGAAAGTCAGGAAATCGAGTTTCATCAATGCCCTGCAGACAAATAAGGGCCTTTTCCCTCTTATTCTTGGCCATTCAAACTATATTCGTATTCAAATTTTGCCGCATCGGTGTTCATGAATAAGTAATGATGTCCGGCTATTCTACGCGATGTAACATTGAGACTGTCGATAGAATTAAGTACATAAACTTTCAATTGAGCTATTTTTCCAATGATAGCAGTTCATTAGATGGGAAAATGGCGAACGTCTGCGTTTGCATGCCGATTTCAAGCCCCACGCTCTCGGGCATTGCGTATTTTTTTCGTTTCAGCGATATTAACGTTTTTCTATTATGCAAATTAGATCATGAGAGTTTCAAAGGTTTTGAAAACAGTGCAGTAAGTTATTAGCTAAAGAAACAAAATAGACTTCATTAGAGGTCAGAACACATCCTACTTTTCTCGAGACTTTGATTTCAAAATATGATTTCGAGCCCGTTAAGTTACCGGGTCTTTCGAGAAACGGGCCCCTGGTAAGGGTAGTTCTGAAAAGAACTGTTGCTGGTGACTGACGTTTCGGCAACCTGAGCGGAAGTCATCTTCAGAGTCAAGCGAATAGCGTTTGTCTGTCGATGGGAGTAGTAAAGGGGGGCGGTTCGGACGGTAGCCAATCAGAGCGCCGTATTTTTTGAATGGACCAATCAGAGCGCAGCATTATATCACGTGACATAGAGATCGCAATGCATGCTGGGAAAACTCACGGTCGGGAGAATGGGTTCTAGTTTGGATCTAGGGCCGCGCGGCCAACATGGGAGCGAGGTTTTTCGGGTCTAGTCCCACGCGGCCGACATGGGAGCGAGGCAGACCGGAAGTGACGTCATGGCAACCGGAAGTGACGTCATCGAAAACCGGAAGTGACCACAGACCACGTGATAGATCCATCCGTGTTTCAACGTTCTGGGCTCGGTGGTGGACTTAATGGAATCTCCTGGGTGTAAGGAAAGTCGCCGTAATGAGCAGGAGACCAAAATCGGGTGAAACGAATGTGCGTGACGGTGATCTCATTGGGATCGTAGGGATAGGCAAAGGGTCCTGCTAAGAGTTCCTCGTCGATCCGTATGAACCGGATTCTGTAAAAGACATTGACCAGACACTGTCGTGCTTCTTCGGGGATCGTATCATTGATCAGTCGATACACGACTCTTCGTACGAGTTGGATGGGTTCCACGGGTGTGTACACGATGGCGTGAATGTAGAGCGTGCGTGGTTCATCGGGCGTGGTGGAAAGAAACCAATCCATGTTGACCCAGAACAAATACCAGACCATGGGATCGATATGAAAAGGAAGACGTTGCCATGACCGCGTACCTGGTTGATGAATGGAATGAGCAAAGGCACCGCTTCTCAGATCGGCAATGGCGGTTCTGGCCCTTTCAATGAGAGTGGGTCCTCGTAGTTCGGGAGGTGTGACCCAGACGGGACCTGGTGATCTGGGAGGTGTGTTCTCCTCCGACTCGTCCAACGATTCATCGGCCCTGAGTGGGTTCGTATCCGTGTCCGTGTCTTCGTCGGGCATGAGACGACAGTGTCCACATTGAAAGCTGGTTTCCCGGGCTTTTTGGAAACAGCGTTTGTGAAGAAATTTACCGCAGCAGGGCATCACGTGACAACGCAGGACAGAAGCAATGTCTAAATCCAATAAGCAGATGAAACATTTGTCCCGGTAGAGTTGTAATTCGGGACCCATCCCCAACAAACGTAGACTCTGTCTGGAAGCCATGTTGAAAAGTGAACGGACGGGAAAGTACGCTCTCTTAAGTAGACCGATGTCACGTGTTTTTTAATGACGTCACGAATGGGGGGGATACCCCCTATCCCCCCTCTGACGTCACGGTGACGTCACGGGGATATGTATCATAAAGGACGAGACGGCGCGGGCTCGTCACTCGCAGTCTTGTACTGGTCTTTGAGCGCATCATGCCCGCCACACGCGGTTACGAAACCATCTTGAGAGACATTGACGAGAACATGAAGAAGTTATGCGATGACTGGCTCCGTGTGCAATTTAAGAAACGGCGCGCCAAAAGAGAGTCAGTGAAGAAACAAATGAAGTCCAGAATGGACCTGATCTTAAAGGTCATCAAGAAACTGCAGCAGTGTCGCGGGACGTTGGTGCGAGCCAACGAACAGTTTGGCAACAGCGAGGAGCGACAGAGGGCCAAGGAGGAGATGGAGAGCCGTTTACCAGACCTGGAGCAGTTGATTGATTTTTTTAGCAAATTTTAATTTTTTCATTGGGGTTCCCTTTCGGGGTCGAACCCCACCACATCTGTCAAAAGTCAATGATCACACATGAATGAGAGTTTTATCATAGGTTTAATTGTCACTTGTACATGTGCCATTCGACTTCTTTCTGTACTTCTTTACGGATGAGATCGGATTGGTCATCCATTGATCTCTTTTCCAGGTACAATTTTTCCTTAGGGGGAGTGAAGTCGGGTTGCCAATTGCCTTCAAAGGGACCCATGTGCTTGTCGACGATGTGACGCACTCCTCGTTGGAGAGGGGTTTCATACAAGATGTCTTCTCGCTTGCGTTTCACGATCTGTCCATTGAACAGGGTGGTGAATTTATCGGCGAGTAGCCAAGCTCGGTTTTTCCCTCGGGGGTGTTCATCGACCCACTGGAAGAACTCACATTGGCGTTTACTGCACTTGAAGAAGAGCCTGTTGGGATTTTTCTCTGAATGGGACAGGGACATGATGGGTGCATAGGTGCAGAAGCATTTCATCTTATCCACTGGAAGTTGACGGTAAAAGAAGTGGAGTTGATGTTGAGCCGCCTCTAGGTAGGAGTCAATGTCTGGGGCACCGCAACAGACAAAACAATAGGGAACGGGACACCTGAAGTATTCCCATCGACCCCACTGAGTCTGGGTTTCCCTGGGTTCCAGAGCTTCTTCGGGGTGAATGGGACAATTGTGAAGAATGGGTGTGGTTGGTGGTGAAGGATTCTTGTAGGGTTCTTCTTCTTGTTTGATGTTGGAGATGGTTTCTAAGAAGGCCTCTGGATCGAATTCGTCGGGAGTGTCTGTGGATGAGAAACAGAAGATTGATTTTCTCTTTGCAATGTCTCTTGAATGTGTTTCACCATGATCATGCGTCTGGGTGTGAGGGGTCGATACTGATGTTGGTATTTCAAAATGTCTTTTTGTTGTTTTCGTTTCAAGGCGAATGTAGTGATCCTCGAGGGATAATCCTCTTCGCTGGTTAGATCGATCTCTTCGGTCTGGTTTTTCAAGGTGCGATAAATAGTGTTCAAGATGACTTTGGGATGGAACTGAACGGATTTACCTGGTTTGGGTTTCTTGCTCTTTTTCTTTTTGTCCTTCTTCTTTCGCTTCTTGGGGATGTCGATCATTTGACCCAAATGATCTTCGCTGTCCCAATTGTCCTTATGGTCAGGTAACATGTATCGGGTCGGCGATTCTTCTGGACTCCACTGCGCCATGGTGAAAATGACTGACACGAATGGGTGGTCGAGTTATATAGGGTGTAGGATCACGTGTACAGTACTTTTCCAAATGACGTGATCCAAGAACCTGACCAATCAGCTTCCTTTGTGACCAAATAAGGACAAGAAAGGTGTTCAGTAACCTGACCAATCAGCATACTTTGTGACCAAATAAGGACATGGGACATGGTATAAAGCTGGAGGTGCGGACGTGTTCATCATTGCACTGACACGATGGTAGGCGGTGACGAGATCCAAGAAGTGATGGATACGACGACTCAGACGGAAGACACCAAACCTGAGGTGAAAGAAGAAGAAAAACCCGATGTGATTCGATTTATGTTGGAAAAAGTGATCGACACCATCTTGATGGAAGAGGTGTGCCTTGTGGGTACAAAGATGAACAACTACAAAGCCATGCTGTCCAAAGCCATCTTGGAATTTGCTGAGGGCCACCAAGACGAGACCGTCAACTTGGACCGATTGGTGGATTCGTTCAGAGCGGGTTGGAAAGTGTACAGAGAGAAAGAAGACGAGAAGGCGGCGGTGAAATCGTTCATGAAAGCCATGAACAATCAACTTTGGGTTGAGAAAAAAGAAGAGGGTGAACCACCCGAGAAGAAAGCACGACGACGCAAGAAACCCGCGGAAGGGTCAAAGATCAGTTGTTGTACTGTCATTCAGTAATTTTACTTTTGTGCACGTGATTCATCTGACCAATCGTGACTGTGTATGACCGTATAAGGACATGTTGTATACACCAATCAGAGTTGATTTATTTTTGTATATAAAAGTGTTATGTCAATTTTATTGTATCATTTGGTGAAGATGACGAGTAAAGTGTTGTACAGTGATAGTAACGAGATTCGTAGTTTGATTGAGTCTGCCTGCGGATGGGAGGTCACGCCCTTGCCGTGTTTGGACGATCCCGAGGGGCCCGGGGAATTGTTGGTGTTTGACCTATTGTTCTACCGTTGTCCCAAGGAGGAATGGACCGTGCGAGAGCTCCTGGAGAAACGCCCCGAGTGGAATCAACAGATGCTCCCCCTGTTGAAAGCGCGTCAGTACGCCTATCTGTACACCAGTGAATGGTGCTTGATGTCGTACATCAAGGAGGTGGACAAGATCCTGTTTCGACCTTTGGCGAGTCCACCCGAGACCCTGGAGGATCGTCATTGTCTGTTGAGTACCGATCTGTTGACGTTCATGATGAGACAAGAGATCAAACGGTTGATCGCACCCGTGACCTACGCACGTGACCTGTCCAAGAGACTGAGTACCAAACTGAAACGTCCCGTGACGATGGGTCTGCCTAGCACGTTCCAAGACGTCTGCGATAAGCTGGAAGACCTGGTACTCCAACTCGATCGAGAAGTCACAAGCTGGAAGGATCGGTTCTTCTTCGATGCCTTGGAAGCCGACGAGGATACGCTGTGCTCCGAGTGTAAAGAAAAGATGAGATGGCGTTTTACGTCAATGACGATCGCAGCCAGGCCTTGAAGTGGAAACCGCACGGACCCTGGTGTAGTGAGAAAGAATGTAAATATTATAAGATACACATTTTTGACGAATTGTACGATGACGAGGGTCTTTGGAAGGAAACCCCCATCGAATACGTGGGGTCCGATTCTGATTAAAAGTGTGATGTATGTGTGAATAAAGATCATTTTTGAAATCATGCCTGACTTGACTGAATGGAACGCTCTGTGCGCGCGTTGTGAGAGTGTGTACGATCAGTACGGGAGTACGCCCATTCCCGACTTTTTGAGCGACGACCCTTGCGGCGTGTTTTTGGACACGCACGTGGAAGACAACGTGGGACGGTTCGTGGTCTTTATATTGTGGTTGAAGAAACAACCTTTTTCATTCGGATGGTACGCCCTCCTTCGTAAAAACCATCCCGAGTTATTCCAGACGTGTCTCGTGCGTCTGAGTCTGTTATGACGAGAAAGAAGAAAGAAGGTGGATCGGTATGCCAAGGTCTTGTCTTTGTACCGAGATCCCAGCGTGGCGGGGAGTCTGGGTGGTGTGGCACGGTTCGCCAAGGCGCAGAAGTTACCCGTGGCCAAAGTCCGTGAAAAGTTGGAAGCCGATTTGGGCTACACGTTACACAAACCCACCCGACGACGGTTTCCTACCTTACCCGTCTTGGTCTTTGGGATCGACGAGCAGTGGGTGGCGGATCTGATCGAAGTGGGGAACATTGCCAAATCCAATCGAGGGTACCGCTACTTGTTGACGGTGGTGGACGTGTTGTCCAAGTACGCGTGGGTGGAACCCGTCAAGTCCAAGACCGGGAAAGCCGTGACGGCGGCTTTCGAGAAGATTTTGAAACAGGGACGGACCCCGCGTCGCTTGCAGACGGACGACGGAAAGGAATTCTATAACAAAACGTTCCAGGCGTTGATGAAACGCAAAGACATTCGTCATTTTTCCACGAGCGGGGATACGAAAGCCAGCGTGATCGAACGGTTCAATCGCACGTTGAAACAACGCATGTATCGTTACTTCACCGTCAAGAACACGTTGAAGTATGTACCGGTGTTGAAAGACTTGGTCATGGGATACAATCGGTCGTACCATCGGAGTATCAAGATGGCACCCGTCAAAGTGACGACGCAGAACGAAGAGCAAGTGTGGAAGAATTTGTACGCCAAACGGTTGAAAGGGAAACAGACCCGACCCCAATTGAAAGTGGGGGATCGCGTGAGACTCAACAAAAAGTATCGCGTGTTCAAGAAAGGGTATTTGCCCGGATGGACCGAAGAAGTGTTCGTGGTGGCTCGCGTGGTGCCTGGGATCTTACCCACCTATAAGATCAACGAATGGGACGGCACGCCGGTGGAAGGGACGTTTTACGCGGAAGATGTGCAAAAAGTCAACGTGAAAGACGACGATCTGTTTCGGATCGAGAAGATCGTGAAACGCAAAGGAGATAAAGTGTTGGTGCGTTGGAAAGGGTGGCCAGACAAGTACGACAGTTGGATCGAGAAACGCGCGTTGCAATCATGAAAGAGTTTTACGTGCAAGTGATGAGCAATGCCAGCACGACGGAATTCCCCACCAATCGTGCTAACAGTTTCAAGAATCGTTTGCCGTACCCGTTACGCTTTCGAGAATCGGGATGGAAAGTGGGTTTGAGCAGTCTATCCCACCCGACACCACCGGTCCGTCCTCATCAAACCCATACCTTTGACAAACGGACGATCTCATCTGTCGATTCAGGTGGAGCATGAAATCCATCGACTTGAGAGGGAACTGAGTGGTCAATACGTGGACCTTGATCCTCACCGGTCAAGATCTCATCGACGACCAACACTTGATCACGGGAGGGAAAGCGCTCATGAAGTACATCGTGGATCGATACGAGACCCGATTGCGTGAATTGGTGACGGATAAAGGGGATAGTCTGATATCGACCAATGGAGAGAAAAAAAAATTTACGTCGTCTTCCAATGGGACGGAGACGAGTTGGTCATCGACAATTCGAAGACCTTCCTGAATGAAGCCAATGGAAGAATCCGTCCCGAAGTGCTCTTTGGCACGAAATTG
>JAHPZR010009612.1:0-12500 GCA_019787425.1 Platygyra sinensis | reverse complement strand
CAGGAAAGGCATTGAAGCCAGCCAACTTTTGTCGCTGGAGATGGCACTAAATATTCACGAAAAGGGATTTACAATTGTCAAAACCCTATCAGTTCTTAAAATGTGAAAAATATGAAGAAGTTTGTGTCTCCAAGCTTCTAATTTGGCGCCAAATCTGAGTCGCCGGCGTCCGGCATGGCAACTCGCTCGTAGTTCGTCGAGTGTCGCCAGGTAGGGTGATAGTTGTCTTATTTTGAACAAAATATCCTGTTTCTCGTCAAACTAAACCCGGAATTCTCGAGTTAAGTATTAGAAGAAGCCAAAGCAACTTTAGCATTGTCTCTATTTTTGTTACCTGCGAAGTAAAAGGCTATTATCGTGTCGTTTCGGTAGGACAGCTAAGTTTTGACTGCCGCTCGTACTGCGGGCTCAGCCGCCGTGTGCAAGGCAGCTCCGGCCCCACCAGGCGCGATAGCGACTTGTTAAAGCATTGTACTGGTATCGTGAAGGCCTTGGGTTCGAATTCCACCAGGGTTTATTTTTGTAGCTGCCTAAGTTGCCTGCATAACTGCAATTATCATGCTCTAATTCCCTTAAGGCAATAATGAACGTGTTTCAAACACAAATTGACGAAATGGCACTGCTGCAGTTCAGTAGCCGAAATAGCGCTCCGGTTAGCATAGATACAGTGAGTTGACACTGCCGCAGAGGAAAACTTTCAATAACAAAGGCTGCAATCACAGACACCCACACTGACTCTTACTCGTGGTGTTATTTTGCCATCCTCGAAGATCTACGAGCAGTTAATCGTGTCAAAATATATAAATCGGGCGTGAATGGTTTCACGAAAGGTTGTTCAAAAGAAAGAAGTTTACAATGACTAGTCTGTTCACTGGTTCATCCGCTCCCTCCCCTCAAAAAGATCGGGTAGAGGAACTCTTTCCATGATTTTTTTTTTTTGAGGGGAAGTTGCGAATGTTCACAGGCTACTGAACATAGACGTGTTACAAGGACGTAAAAAAAAACCCCCTCTTTTCGTACGCCCTTGTAAAACCTTTCACGAGCAGACACTTTTCCCCGAGACCATTAACTGAGGGTCTTAACAGGGTTAATCGTTGACCTTAAAACGGGCAAAATATTCGCCTTTATTAGGCGTAAAAATTGGGTGATTTTAAGGTCGATGCACAGTGCGATACAAAGATCAATCCAACTTGCAAACTTGCCGAAGGCTCTGGAGCCAGTCAGTGTTCCGTCAATTGCTGCGAGGGTGACCTGTGTAACACTGGCTCAACCGCAGGGGTCAGCGGTATGCCGTCAGTAGAGCGATCATTTTTTTACTCAACACCCGCACTATCTGTGTTATTTTTCTCTATAACTGAACGCAATGTATTGATGGCGTTAGTCTTTTATTACAAAGATATGTCAGAAAAGGTAACAATGCAAAGAACCCAGCAATTTTCAGCTTTTTTTGTTACCGAAAGAACCCAGTTAAATGCAACGCTGCGCAGTTGCTCGAAAAATTGAGACGGATTGCTTTAGCAGAAACATGCCGATTTCTAACGATCCAGTCGTTAGAATTTCAAGAAATTTGGCAGAAAAATAGGTCAGAGACCACGTGAATAATCTATCAAAAAAAAATCTCAATTTTGACATAGGGAATTTTTAGTAATACAGAAAACGATTAACAGCGAATTACGAAAATCGCCTATGTCAAAATTTTATTAGAAGCGTGTTGACAGAAGGGATTTAATGTCGATTCTTAGTGTGCAAAATATGAAAACAATCTAACGACTGGATTTTTTTAAATAAACAAAAACCATTATTTAAGCCTTGTTTTTAACCAGCCCCGTTGCCATGGCAACAGCATACACTCTAGTCAAAATGCGAGAATAAATATTCCTGTGGTTAACCTTGACTCTTGGAAAAAATGGGCGCCAAAGCATAAATAGTTTAAAAGTTATGGTGAATTAGGCATAGGCACTTGAAAACTGTGTTCGGCCACCTTAAAAGCTTTATAGCAACGAACTGTGGAAGTTTAGTAGGATTATGGGTCGCGACTAGTTTTTATGCTGGCAAGGCGTAGGTTATGTAGGTCTTTGTGGACATTGATCCCTTAGATTATTTGATTTGCAGCTGTATATTTATGAAAAACTTGTTTGGTGTTTTGTGGTTGTAGAGAAAACTAACATTAAAGGGGCTACGTCACGGCATTTTGAGTTATTTTGACCATTGACAACATTACCATTAAACCCCGAAAATAAGACTTTACAGAGATAGAAAGATACCAAAGATATAATAATAAACCATAAAGGAACAAGGATGGTCAAGGATGGAGAAGATTGACACGGATTACAAACAATGAAATTGAAAAATTTAGGCTAAATTTTTCAAACCGTTTAACGGTGACGTAGCTCCTTTAATGATCGTTATGGCGGTTTGTAATGTAACCAACGGGATAAAACTGACGGTTTTCGCAATATTGAACGGGATGCGTTTTTTTGATACGAATCATTCCGAAATTGAAATCATTAAATTGATTTTCTGGTCGTCTTTTTTGAAAAAGTACGGACGGTAATCGTTTATTGAATATGTTGGTGGTAATGTAGAACAGTGTTTATAATCGCAAAAAAAGAAAGCCAAAATTAGTTGCGTTTATAGGTTGTCCTTAATGTGTAAAATATTTGTTTAGTTCGGACGAAAATTCGATACAACAGGTAAAGACAATGACTACAATTGCCAGTTCTCGGTTTAATTTTGACAGTTTGTCATTAGGCATTTAAGATTCAAATTTGTGCAGGGTGTAAGGTATTCCTATACCAGACTAAACTGCCTGAAAACTATACCCTTTACAGTGGTACATCCTTATTAAGGTTATATATGGGAGTATCTCCTGGGGTGTAGGGTATTCCTATCCCAGACTAAGCTGCCTGAAAACCATACCCTTCACAGCAGCACGTGCCTATATAGCTTAAATATAGGAGTACAATTCATGTGGTACATGCCTAGTACATGCCTATATAGCTTGTATAAAGGAGTATTTCCCGCACTCTTCCCCCCCCCGCTTCCCCACCCCTTCCGCTGGAGTTACATTTCAAGTCTTCGAAAGTTCGGTGCTGGGAAATTTTGATTACTACGCTGGGTTTGTTTATCACTAGATTAGTTAACTGTTGAAACAAGTAGTAAATAAAAGTTCCCCCAGACTGAAATTTTTTTCCAGCGACAAGCGTTAAAAACGCATCGAATCGAAAACGGACTTAAAATGTGGCCTTAACCTCGCTGAAATTTTTGTTTCGAGATACAGAGGAAAATAAACTTGGAAGCGTTCTTTCGGTACAATGAGATAATTGCACAAGAAGTGTGAAAACGATGATGCGTTGATCGATTAAGTGAAGGCTCATGTATTTAAACACATGAGGCAAAGGAATGTCAAGTGTTTCTCAGGTTTGAGATATCGTTTGCAAAATGTGAATTCCACCATTCAGATTAGTAAGAAAATAGTTTTTTTTGTTTGTTGTTTTCGATTTTTAAAAGCCTTAGCTTAGAGATGCCTTAGAAAATGGAGGTCCTTTATTTAAACACTTCGAGATATATGTATTACATGTATTACATGCTACATGCTCGTACCTAAGTGACCTACAAGTAAAAGTGTGAAAACTATATCAACTGCATGATCAGACTTGAAAGTATTTAACCTATACAGTACATAGTAAACAGTTAGATCCCGCAATGAAATCAAACTAACTCGGCCGAGGCAGCTTGGTCGAGTGGTTTAGGGCGCTGGATTTGAAATCTGGAGGCCCCTGGTTCAAATCCTCCACCCTACTACTATCTGAATTTGCTCTCGGTTGTCCCGAGTTCAAATCCCCGACCGCGTTGTGTAAATAGCCAACTGGTCAGCCCCCCGCCAGTTGGGATTCATAACAGTCTGTTCTATGTACAATATTTGTTTAAGCTATTTACAGTGTCCCCAATTAGCCCAACAGTGCTAAATACATTAGACACTTAAAGTGCCAGTTCGATCAAATTCTCCGAAGTTTATGTTTGTGGATTTTTCGAAAGTTTATATAGCGGTTACTTACCAGGCCAAGCCGTTTTTCAACCCGAGTACTGGAAGTCCGATTTTTCTCACGCTATTTCTCGTAATTTTTCGTCCGCCATTGATCGACCATGTTCCTACCGCGCAGTAGGAGAAATGGGCCTAGTGACGTCATACTCGTAACGAAAACCTTCGCATCATAAACAAGATCTACTAAATCGCACGTTTCTTGTCCTTTCTTTAACCAGTAATAGGTGAATGTAGAGTTAAAAAATGCCGGGAAAAAGTTGTGTTGTGCATGGTTGCAGGAATGTTGCTATTCTCAACACCGGAGTCTCTTTGCACAATAGTTCCGTACTAAAGGAAACTGCGCGATATTTTGTTGGTGATTTTGGGATCTGTTCTATTCAAGTTCTTTGCTTTGGGCGTCCAATATAGATGCCTGGATATAAACGGAAACTCCAGCCAGGGTCAATTCCGAAAATATGGAAAGATATTGGAGAAGAAAAAAACAATTTCAGGAAATCCGGTGGGAAATCCAAGCGAACCAAGTCGAAATCAAGTGAAGAGGATCGTAAACAACAAGTAAGCCATTTAATTAAAGACAGAACGGAAAAATTAGAATTGAATACTGCCTATAATCGAAATAAAACAGATAATGTATTGGGAAAATATAAATACTGAACAGAGAGAAAGGAAGATTTAAAGTCGTACGATTTAAATTCACGAGTTGAGTGGGAGTAGTATCACAAAAGAAATCATCAAACAAGACGAGTTAGTTTTCTAACCTTTTGCAGAGCATTTTCAAGGGTGTAATTTGTTTCTGCGAAAAAGATTCAAAGTTGAATATGTTTTATTGATTGAAATCCGAAGAAATTGGTAGCATAAGAAAATAAATCCGGGAAGTTGTATTGGCTTAGAGCGTCATCATGATCTAAGGCACCAGCAGAAACAAGAAGTAGCACAATATACAGGAAGTAGAAATACAAATCACATCAAATCAACGTATGAATCTCCGCCTAAAGGGACGTCTAAATATAAACAATATGTTCCGTACAAGGTCGTCACAAAGTCTAGAAGTAGGCAGCTCTATGTGTAGGCAGCTGATTTTGCAATATTTTGTTAAAGAATCACTACATGTGAATCAGCGTGTGAATATGACATCACAAAGTAGATGGTGATTTTTTACTGCTTTTAACAATCCTGTCACCAGTATATAACTTCACAAGATCAACTGACATAACAAGTTAAAAATGTCAACATTTGTAGGATGTCCACTTCTTGTTCACTTTTAAACTAGTGGGAGAAGTACAACAACAACAACATTTTCATTGGTACTCAGCTGTAAATTAAATGAACAAAAATAAGCTAAAATAAAATGAGTACATAATTGCCCAAAATTACCCATTAAAAATTAAGAGCCATATGTACCATGGCATTTGGTAAACTCCTGTGTCAGGTATTTGCAAAAGATTAATTTTCTAGCAGTAAAAAAGTTACCTTTTCTTCATGTTGTGGCAATGAGAATGAGAATGTTATTTAAGCAGGTATTAAAATTACTCTACAAGCATCTTCTCATCTCTATTTAGTTAAGTACTAATAATATTGTGCACTATCACACTGGGGAGGGGGGGGGGGGGGGTGGTTGAGTACTCTGGATTTAAATTGACAGGGATAATTGTATGGGGGCAAAACTCAAAACACCCAAAATCCCTAGGGCTTCAAACAAAATCCAAAAAAATTCCCAGACCAAAATTTATCCCCCAAAAAATCTCATGCCAAATTTCCAAACCATAAACATTTTCCAGATAGTATTAATAATATAACACAAAAAATAGAAACATAATGGTAATGGAATGGTTTTGTTTATTTGTTCATCACACCAACAACCATCAACCTTTTCTGTCATGGTAACAACCCTCAAGACACCCAAGAACATATTCTGTGGCAACAATAACATCATGCAGAGTGGTAACTCTAAACAAGACCACCCTGAACAAGAAAATTATAAACAACCCTACAAAAGTTATTTACCGTGGCTTCGCTCACAGCATAAAACATATTTTAATTTCAATCTTGGGTAATTACCCAGGGTGAATTGATGAAAACAAATGTCTGCACATGACTGTGCAGGTAAACATCAACTAAAAAACAAAACCCATGGATGCTTCTGCTACTGAAGAGTGATGCAAAATGGCCTGAATCCCCCACTTAAATCAAGCTTTGCTGCTTGCACCCCCTGCCCAAACAGGAAAGCCTGCTTGCAAGCTTAGCTACCCATCTTTTGCTCAACCTTGCCCCGGTGAGAGTGCAGTTCTTGTCTACATCAAATTGGTCTGAGAAGACTGGTGAATAGCAGTATAGCAACTTGTTATATTGTGGTGAGTTTCTGGCAGTCTTTTAGCATCTTTTAGCAACATGGGGTCGGATCTGTTCACAAGCGAGAAGCTGACAGAAAAAAGTGTGCAACATTTCTAAAAATTGTTTTAATGATGGCCGGCAAGGATATGTAGTGGTAATTTGTTACAGTATCAGAGTGGAAATAGTGTTGATAGTGTCTTGTATCTGTTGGGAAAAACAAATTTATTATAGCCAGGTTAGCCTTTAAACATTGAAAGTGGGTGAAATGACCGTCAATGTACTGGAGGCTGCCACTGGCAGCCACCTTGTTCTCAATGACAATTTCTATCTTATTCAGCATCTACTACACAAAAAGGCCAAATTTATACATCTTGTAAATTGCAGGTCACCTATTTATAAACAAAATGGTAATGACCAGCAAGCTGCTTTTGGACACTTGCAGGGTGCTTAGAATCGTATTACAATGCACTTTATTTAGGGCCTGTTTACATGGGGGTAGGGTGCCCTGGCTAACCAAGCTACCCTGGGAGGGCTAACTTCTCATATGTTTCTTCAGAAACCGCATTGAAGCGTTTAAATGCTAGACAGGGTAACCCGCCTACTCTAGGCGGGACAACTTTTTACCGTATAAATGGTTGGTGTTGGGCTATCCCAGCTAACTGAGGTGAGATAAGCTGCAAAAACATGGCAACGCAAGATGAATACTTTCGTAGTTACCATTAACCAGTGTTATCTGCCGAACAGAATGACAGTCAATCTGAAGAAATCAATGTAATAGATGAGTCTTATACCCCATTCACACCAACTAAACATGTTTAATTAAACCAGGTTTAGAAAAATGAAAACTATTAAAGAAAAACTGCAACTCAGGCTTTTATGCAGGATTTATATGAACTTAAACATGTTTTTTTAATTTGTGCTGAATTTGAAGTAAAAAAACATCAGTAAGCAGCTTTTATAAAGAAAACAATTTTAAACCGTGTTTAACTAAACGGCTTTTAAACATGTTTAAGCTTTAGTGTGAACGGAGCATAAGATAGAGAACAGGCCCATACCTGTGCAGGAAGCTGAAATAAGATAAAAAAGAGTTTTTTTGGTCGGCCATTTTTGTTTGTTGTGCTTAGCGGGTGCTTGAAAGATAACTCAAGCAACCCACTCACTGTCCCGGTTAGGTGAGTTGCATGTAAAGGCGGGCTGTGTGTCAACCTTTCTAGCCGGGTAGCCCAGTTAGCCAGGGAACCCTTCCTCCATGTTAATAGCCCTCACTAGATATAACGGTTGCACAAATTTGAACAGGCAGAGAACTCCTGTTTGAGGACTTTTTACTTGTTCTCTTATTTTTAGAGGAAAAAGTTCACACAGTAATTTTTCACTTATTTGAAGAACTTGTTTTCTTTGATTAGTGAATTCCGGATTCAGGTTTTCGATTTCTTTCCGGTTCCGGGTTCCGGATTTTAGGGTTGCCCGACAACAGTCAGGCGTCCACGCCCAAACAACAAATGCGTCAAATGCGAATGAACATGCATGAACCGCCAAACGATATGGAACGCAAAGGATCCAACCCAAACCGAACAAACAGACGGCTGAGAAGGCAGAAAACAGCTGTGCGACATGATGGAAAAAATAAGCGTCTGATCGCTGATTTACAGAGTAATATAAGCTTATCAAAACACTGTACTCTACTGTACACACGGATATCCAGGCCTCGCGACATGATATCCTGATCCAGCACAATTTCACAATTTTAGCGTTGTACCAACGATTGAATACCGAAGAAGCAAAATCAAGGTTCTACATACCAGCCAAGATATCAAAGTTTCCATCGAATCAACTTTATTTGAAAACATTCCAGCTCCTCTTCTTCATACACTAGTACTCGCTGAATTGAAGCGATCGATTCGGCAACCTCGTGTCTGTTATTTATGTAGTCGTGTCGTGACGCATCGGAACCAGAAATCGTCTTTGTAGATATTCAAAAGCATCGAGAGTCTCCGTTTGGGCATTAACACGAAAAAATAACCTTCATATGGACTCTCAGCGTACTTGTAGCAGAGCAAAATCCATCGCTTTTGGGTGTTTACTTTGCGATACGTTGTGAAACGTTACGAGTATGACGTCATAAGGTGATCTACTGCTGTTAAAATGCGGGCTCAACTGGAACCGGTTTCGGTTAATGGCGGACGAAAAATTCGTAAGTTTATAGCAGCTTTTTTCTACCTTAACTGTGATTATATTCAATTTTATTTGCATCGAAGAATGTTTTACAATTAAATTGGCTATTCTGTGCGAAAAAATGCGGAAAAAATTGATATCAATTTTCGTCGAACTGGCACTTTAAATAGTTGTTTTTATTGCTAATAAAGTTGTTATTATTTCGATCGCGTTTTTCCAGTCATTTCGAACTCACAATCATTATTTCCCTTGGATTTGTCCTTCAGTCATTTACTAAGAAATTATTGAATTCGGCTTTCAAAGGATATGAAGACTTCTGCCTTCGAACTCGGTGGATGACACCTCCCAAGATCTGCAGAATTCTTCATATCCTACGAAAGCCGAATTCAATATTTGCTTTATCATTTATTCAAAATATTTTCCCAAACCCTCAAACGAGAAATTGAGCTCTTTGTTTTTCTGCTCACCAAAAATAACGCAATCTCGCGTCCAGGTTTTCTCGGTAAACGGTTCAATCATCTGCAGTGGGCTGCACTTTTGACGCCATCTGTTCAATATGATAAAATTCTTTTCAAATTTGGTCAACAACAACTGGTTATGGTGAATTATGCGTGTGATTATAATCTATCAGAAACGAGGACAATTTCTAAAATAATAGTAATACTGGTTGTTTCGAAATTTTGGAATTAAAAATGAAAAATAATTTAAAATTCAAAATCGGATATCTGCTTCCCTACCGACCATGCAGATCAACAAGGTAAACAACTGAAACAAAATCCACGCGATACCGATTGAGTTCAGATGTTACTGTTACCACTTTCAGACTTCAAAGTAAAACTTATACAATTAGACATAATATGCTTTTATAATTTAAAATAATTTAAAATTTAATTCGGACATCTTATTTGTTACCAACTATGCGGATAATCTGATACACAACGTAAAGGAAACCCACGTGACAGCGATTGAGTTCAGCCCGACGATATCAATCAATAGAAATCAATCATTTAGGTGGATCTGAACCCTATGCACAAAACTTGAGTTGGCCATAAGTTGCGTCTGATCATGTTTCTTAAATTTTGATCATATCAAGAAGGATTCATCGTGCCGTTTTTTGAATTAAAAGCCCCTAAAGCTGCAACTAAGGGTACTTTTATGATAACCTATTGTGTTTTCCAATGATTGGACGGTTTTTTGTTATCATGATTATAGCATCAAGTGATAACTGTTTTGAGCTACCTTAAGGCAATAATCTACCAATGGAAGAATAAGGAGAAGAAGAATAAGGAGGAGAAGAAGAAGAAGAAGAAGAAGAAGAAGAAGAAGAAGAAGACGAAGAAGAAGAAGAAGAAGAAGAAGAACTTTATTTATTCACGTATCGCCTAGGAGCTGAAAGCTCCTAGGTGATACGTGGAACACTCAGACAGTTCGTAGACTACCAAACACACACTCTTGATAACCGTTCTACTCCGCACTCTCTCCCCGGGGGAACCCCTATATATGAAGGATGGGGAAGTTGGTCGCAAATTTTGAAACAAAAACACCTAAGAGGTACCAAGATCCTGTTTTGTGGGCGTGGTTTGTAATTGTTTTCATGCGTAAGGAGGTACCAATTCTGAAACAACGTACACATTAACTGACACTGACTGTTTTAATAGCCTAAAAGGTAGAGCTAACGCTCCTGCTGTGGGACCCTTTGAGGCTAAACTTCTTAAGAGATACCAAATTTCCTTTTTTTAACTCTAAAGGTATGGGAGCCCCCCCCCCCCTTTCCCCTCTCGGGAATCTGCCACGCGACGTTTTAATGTAAGTTTACTTCTCATGACAACTCGTTGACAGCTATCAATTCGAGGTAATTAATGCAAAGGAACTAATTCCTTTGATTTGGAAAATTTTGCTTAGAATCAATCTTTCTCCTTGGCAGATCGCAATTACAATATCTACCTGAAAAAGCGATAAACAATTTTTCCCCTAAATAACTGCTTCATAATTTCAAATATCCACTATAAAATGTTTTAATTTGTAGAAAGACCACATTGGAAACAAATAATATCTGGTGAAAAGAAATATGATAATGAAGGTGAACACTTGAAATAAATTCTCATTAGATACGACCGTCGAATGAGAATTAAAAATTCACCGCCTTATCACCAAGCTTTGAAATTTTCTTAAGATTTCTGAGTGCATCTCTAATACAATCTTATGCTTCGCACAGAGATTTCCAAGCCTACCTAAGCAAAAATCAGAAACTGAAAATTAACACAGTTATAATTTTGTATTTCGCCAGTCATACTAATACAAATTATTGGATTTTTGCAATATATATACGTAACAGGTTTCTTTGTTCATGCACTGTTAATGTTTAACTGTGAAAGCCTGTCAGGTATGAAGGTATTAAAAGGTAGTTTGTGAAATGACACGTATCAAAATACTACTTATGCAGGTGGTTGCTAAGTGACATGGCATCGCGCTTTTCGGATTGGCTGTTTGCAAACCCAGAATCGATTATTTTTCTGAACAATCGCAGGGGTGTGCCATCGTTTGGAAGAGACGCTAATAAAAGAGCGTATTCAGCAACACCAAAGCAGTTTGTAATCTCCTTTCGCAAAGCTCTTTGACAGCAGCCATGAAATCCGCCATTCTTGTGATCATTGTCACCGTGTGCTTTAGCTACTTCGTCCCATCGGGTAAGTGGATGGTGAAAAGCTCGCAAGACAGCATAGCCACTCGAAATTGCAAACTGAATATGTAAGCGAACATGGTCTGTTGATTAGCGATGGCGCTGGGCAAAACTTACTTTCTTAACTAACTGGGTTTCTGGTGGGCAATTCTCGCGCTTTGGGTTTTAATCTCAAGTCAAGAGTATGGAGAAAAGGCTAAAACAAACTATTATTCTTTTAAAAGGGGTAAGTTGTTAAAGGAGCTGTGGTGCTGCGTTGGTAGGAGTATTACAAGATAATTGGGTTGATAATGTGAATTGACCACCCTAAAGATGCTCGGAAGCTTGCGTTTCCAAATTTCTTTAAGGTGGCCAATTCACATTATCAACCAAGTTGATAAAACCAAATTATCTTATTATCCTTTTAGTCCTTTGAAACAAGTCGCCTCGATAAATTAAGTATTTGCTCTATTTTTGAGCGAAGTTATTTAATCCCCTGCCGAGCCGGGCGGCCAGCACAGTATGGTTCCTATATTCACAGAATTTTGGCGTGTCTGCGTAATGAAACTTCATCGTGCTTTTTATATCTTCAGTGAATAAAGAAATAATATATGTTTATTGCATCCCTTCACAAACACTGTTTCCCTGTATAAATTTTAATCTACCTCCGCAGACGGCCATGCGTCACCAAATCAAATGCTCGACTTTCTTAACTTCATGATAAGGAGTTTTAACAATCAAAGTTGCAACTAGCAGTTCCCGGCCCAGAAAAAAGTTTCCTAATAGCTGTACACGCGTTTTATACGACTTGCCAGTTGATTTACATTCATTCCCCTTCTTCTGTCTGCATACCCTGCGAGCAGAGTCTCCTTCGATCTTCCTAGACAAATCGGGAAGAGGAAGGGTTTGCCTTGGAAGATCGAAGGAGACTCTGCTCGCAGGGTACTGTCAGCAATCAGCTTTGTAAAACAACTAAAATCTTGTCTTTTGAAACCTTTCTCGTTCAGAACCATGCCTTATTGTTCTGTTCTCGATTGAACATTCGCTTTAAATATCGATAAATATTCAGTTCGAGGATAGTTCTTGACAACGTGTAATAATTTAGCTTAATTTGTATTCGTGCTTTGTCCGTTAAGTCAGAATTTTTTGACAGGTCCGTCTGCATGTTCTAATCCACAAGCCCGGCCCTAGAACTGTCAGCGAATTAATTGCGCTGCTGAAGCAAGGCATGTTGTTAAGGAATTAAATGTAAGGATCTCCTTTTAAGGCCAGGCTCTTTCTGTCAGCACTGTT
>JAHPZR010009611.1:32500-46775 GCA_019787425.1 Platygyra sinensis | reverse complement strand
AAAAATCCGTACGTCGCACTTTCTATGAAGTAATCTATTTGTATTTCTCCTTGTAAAAAGTTATTATCATTGCAGAGTGGGGCTACGAATGTAAAATTGTGTTGAAGGCATCTTAGTTATTTTTCTTACAACGGTACATCATTCAATAATTGAGGATTTGCATTCATCCTGTTCAGACCTGCAGTTTTTTTTCAGGCATTATTTTCACAACTGCTTAAGCTGCGTACGTAATTGTGATGTTCATTCATGTCTTTACATTGTTCTGTACATTTAATTAAGACCTTTCATGTAATATATGTAATAATGGTTTTCAAGCTTCCTTGAATTGTGCTACATGTATGTTCTAAGTTCTTTTTTTATCTCCACCAGGGAAAGAAAATGCTCATTTAAAAGAAAAATTATTTTCATCCACTCAAGGAAAAGCTTCCTCCACATTTGACGAAGCATTTTCCCAGCTCTGTGATCCTTTGCTTCCTGTGCGAGGTCATGCAATGATACAACTGGCCATGCTTTTGCGCCAGAGAGATCCTAAAGCTGTGCAAGCCACTGATACCTTATTGAAGATTTTTCTGGAACAGCTTTCACATGATGACTCATATATTTACCTAGCTGCTATTCAGGGACTTGTCTCATTGGCTGATGTAAGGGCTGATATGGTTATACCACAACTTGCTTGTGAATTTGCTATGTGCCAGAAGGAGGTTGGAAATGTTCCAGTCAAGACAAAGGATGCTAATGAGAAGGGTTATTATAAACAAAGTGAAGGAGGTTGGTTTAGTTTTTGGTTAACTTTTTTAACTTATTCATAGCTTCTGAGATGAAAACATTGATCTTTGCACTTACAGTACTGTACTTGTGTCTATGGACTAAATTCTCACTCAATGCTGACATACCTTAAACTGCAGCTAATATAAGCCCCCCCCCCTCCCCTGGGTTATAGGCCCATGTACCTGTAAACCCAAAAATACACCCAGGTTTATTAAGTCCTGCTGAATATAAGCCCACCTGTGGCTTTCGTTGTTTTAAATTCATTTATTATGATGAACTTTAAAGCTTTAATTACCAGTACATCAAATTGAAACCTATTTTGATCAACATGTGCAGCTGTAGCTTGTTTGGAAATGTTGTTTTATTCTATATATCAGCTCCCTAAGATATACATGTAAGCCCTTCCATTTATAAGCCAATTTATAAAATAATATAGATAGGACTATATATATGTGCATGCTCTGATTGGTCAAAACCCATGTTTTATCAGAGTTTAAAACACAAAAAATGCTCTGGACATTTGAGAGCACTCAAAAAATCTAGAAAACACTCACCTGCATCTCCATGTTTTCTACATTTCCCTTCTTTTCTCAAATGCCAGTTGAGTTTTATCACAGTGTAATACATGGCTTTATTAATTTTGTTAACTAAATTCCCTAAAGTTGTATAAGCCAAGGGCTTGTAAGTGGCAGTTTACAGTATTTGAGCTCTTTATGAGTCTTAACTGGCACAAATTCAATGAATACATAAACTCCAGTTAATGCAGACAAAGAAAATCCCCTGTAAATGAAGACCAGTATATTTTCCCCAATTTTCCATGGAAAAGTACAGATGGACTGCATTGTGGACAAACTCATCCTGGGATTGGACATGGGAAATGAATTAAATGTCTTTGGAAATTTTCAGAGCTCTGCTACATGGTAAATCTTCCACCATCTTTAAATATGGATGTGAATGTGGCAATTATTTCTCTAATACAGTTTTTATATAAAGTCAATAAAATGTGTATTCCATGCCATGCATCGTGTAAAACATATCTTGCTGTAAATATTTAAAATTGTAATGTCGCAATTGATGGTAGAAACTGTTAAACATTTGCAGCTTTACCCTTATCAAACCGACCTGCCAGATCTCCTGAGCAAAGAATGAAGTTAGGAGAGGCTCTGGTCCGAGCCACCAGGAACTGCGGCGAACTGGTACCTAGATATTCTCAACATCTTTTATCAGCCTTGTTGACTGGGGTAAAGGATCCTGAGCCTCTTGTCCGGGCCAGCAGTCTCTCCAATCTTGGTGATGTTTGCCAGTTGTTGAGGTTCTCATTGGGTCCAGTTGTACATGAGGTGGGTAGTTCAAAATAGAGATTCTCTTAACTGGTATCTAAACATTCTTTTGAATTAAGTTTGGAGAAATTGGTACTGCGTCAAGATAATAGTCTGTAGTTGATGAATTTCTTCTATTCTCCAGGACCAAGTTGTTTAAAGCCTGATTAAAGTAACCCAGGATTAGCGAGAATTTTTATTGTTTGTCCTTCAGTGTAGAGCTTTATTAATCTTGAAATATTTGAAACATAAGAAGTTAAAACCTTTTTACACATGAGAAAAATTAATACTTCTGTTAATTTTTAATCCTGGGTTGGTGTTAACCAGCTTTTGAACAACCCGGCCCAGATCTGTTTGCTTGTGCAGAGCTAGTGTTACACCAGTCAGTGGGTTTACAATTTACTGGTAAAGGGTCACATTTCTGCTCGAGAATATTAGTCTTAAACACTTCAATTTTTGAAACTTTTCTGGGTGAGTATGACCTCAGACCCATTTAGTTGACAATGGAGGCCTAAATTGTCCAGAGTCTCACTCTTAATGACAATCAACTTGAGAGCTCTGCAAACTCAACATACGTGTGTCACCAGGTCAGAATAAGCCCAACCCATCTTGGTAGGAGAAAGCCTTCTCACCACTGCACCATCCCTGTCCCCTTCTTGGGACCATCCCTTTTCTGAGCATGCGTTCACAGTTCCTGGTCGCAGTGGTCTGTAACCAGCTAATGATGACAAGGTTACACACACAGTGCTGAGTCTGAGCTGAGACTTGACCCATTTGGGGCCACTTCCATGGCAACATAGCCAAAATTGCAGTCCCAAAATGGACTGGTCTAGGTGTTCACACAGGGTCAGCTCAACTGGGATGAGAAGTTTCAAACCTGAACATGGCTTTTTGCAGGTTGCAAATTGGTACTTTGGGACAAAAGAGCCCGAATGACACTGTTTTTGTAATTTATTCATTATATCCCATATGCCTAAGTTGACTGTTTATAAGCATGCACAGATCAATATATCAAAAACAAGAACCTTTTTCCTGTTTACCAGATTTTCAGTTGTGTGTCAGCAGTACTGAAAACTGACAAGTCAGCAGAAGTCAGACATGCTGCAGTACTAGTCATTACTTTAATACTGCGGGGACTGGGGAAGAACATAATGGAGGTGAGTTCGTTCACCAATCAAAGTGAAGACTTACTCTTTTCATCCAATCAGGGAACAGCATTTGCACGACCTTTCCCACACTTATCACTTGGGCCCATGCACAATACTATGTATGTATTGTGGCTTTGGCTGAGTAAATCACAGGAGAATGCTATTATTCATGGTTGTATTAGTAGCAAGACCTTCAACAAAGGAAACTTTTGTTATCTCAGCAATAGAAAATGGTGCAGTCTATCTGGCGAAACAATACCATCCAGGTTTCCTTTGCATGCAGCCAATTGGATTATTTCTACTTTACCCCTGGATGGGATCCTGGTCTATTGCAGGGTTACTCTCTCAGCATTGCATTCTCCATACACTGGGATGGAGAGAAGCCCTGTAGAATCAAAGTGCATAGCCCAGTCTGCAACACAATGATTCTGCCCTTGGTGCAAACCATTACACTGCATTGGCTCTCAAAATGGGAGAATGGAGCTCAAGATATCCTATTAGTGATGGCTGATTTATGGCTTTGAAGTGCAGTTTCTGAAGAAAATGAATGATTACATGATTTTTTTGGTTTGTGCTTTCATTCCGTTTACAGTACCTCACTATTTTCCATTTGTAGGACCTAAGCTCGACACTTAAGGACATTTACCAGTTATTAAAGATTGTGGAGTTAACAGATGCTGATCATGTGACCAGAGGTCACGCACAGGCTGCTGTGGGAGAACTGGATTCCATCACAAGAGATTACTTGTTTCCTAAGCCCTCTTTCACTAAACGTATTCAAGTTCTGCCTTAAAGGAGAACCCTATGTCATCTTTTAAGTTACAGTCAATAAAACTGCTTTTATATTGAAAGTAACCTCACCATGAAAGTAAAGGCTGAAAAATATCAAAGTTCTAATTGCAAATGGTAATCAAAATGTTCAGAAAAACGATGGTTAAAATGTGCTATCCATGAGAAAGCTTCCTTAATTAAGAGACACTTCACAGATCTTTATTCAGTTTATAATTTGCAACCATTTTGTAAAGAACGCTCTGCCCCATTCACAAACATCCTCCAATAAACGTGTTGTCAGATATCAAATATCCAGACATGGTCATGCTTATGATTTCGTTGTGGAAACTTGATGAATTACCAGTGAGTCTGAGAAAGGGATCTACTTCGTGGGCAAATTTTTCCAAGTGCACTGAAGCATACATCAGATATTTTCCAAAAATTACCTACTCGTCTTTCTTTAATACGTACTTTATTTTGAAACAAGAAAAAGGGTAACACGTGAAGTATTACATGTTCACCTTGAGAACATTTTCATGGCAGGTTACTTGTTTTCTTCATATCCTTTGGTAAACGCATTCCTATGCCACTTGGCCAAGTGAACAAGAAAAAAAAGCATTAGTTTGTCAATGTTTGCTTTCTCTTGTTCAGTTAATACAGTTTGATTTACTATCAGCGACCATTTTAATTTTACCACAAATGGTGTATGTGTATGTTAAGCCTGGTTGCCAATTATGCCAATTCTTATCCTAGGTTTTTTAGTGTAAAGCAACTACAGGTGTTGAAGCATTTCTACCCCCGTCCCCACCTCCTCGGTGGGATTATAATCTATCTCAGGTAAGCCCCTTCCCCCTGCTCCCTTCTGCTGCATTTAATTCACAGATACCCATATATCCTTTGTTTACCTGGGTGGAGAGAGGCACTGACAGTAAAATGCTTTGCGCAAGAACAATTCTGTGAAGCCGACCAGGGCTCAAACCTTGACCACTTTGTCTGGGGTCAGGTGCATAATCATTAAGCCCTGTCCAAACAGGAAATATTTGGTGTTGAAACACAATCCAGCAATGTTTGGTGACCAAACATGTTGAGATGTAGTGAGTATAGCCAAATGGTATCAAAGATGTTTCATCACTGTCCAAACGAACTAAATGTCTTACATTGTGAGATCAAATTTATGTCGGCATTCAAATTTTATCAAACACACTCAAACACGGTGTCCAAGCAAGAAAAAGTTTGGTCATGTCTAATCGCCAAACATTTCCCGTGTGGATAGGACTTAATGTCCACATTGAGTGGTCTGGGTTTGAGCTTCTCTCAAATATTAGGTTGACATTGTAGAACTTAAAAAAAAAAGAATGACTAAACAAGTACCTCCCCAATTTCATATAAAAATACACACTGTGTTTTGAAATTGTTTATTATTGTTATCAATTGAGTTGACAAAAATTACTGGTACCGACTAAACTAGAAAACTGAAAACCTCACTGTTTATTAACTCCAATAAAACTCAATCAATAATTAACAATATTTCTTGGGGCTTCATTAACATTTTTAGCCGGAAGAAAGCTGTTTTTCACAACCAGACAAAACATTTGAACCAGACTTCTCAAACTCATTAATAATAATTCATCGAGTTAAAACAAAGAAAATCACAACCGTGAAGGAGGTTTGGATACCTGGGGCTCGTTTCTCGAAGCTCCCGGTAATTACCGGGCCCGTTAAGCTGTTTTGTTTTCCATTCCAGATTGGAGTTTCAAAAGGTTGGAAAATTATACAGTAAAGTTATCAGCTAAAGAAACAAAATGGACTTCGTTAGAGGTCAGAACACACCCTTCTTTTTCTGAGACTTTGATTTCAAAATATGATTATGGCCCGTTAAGTTACCGGGACTTTCGAGAAACGGGCTTCCCGGTCTTATGAGCATAGATTTTGACGATTTTACTCCTCCGTTCACTACTTAGTTTTTGATTCGATTGAGAAGATTTATCAAACACTCGAGACACCTTGAATTTCGTCAAAAATACTCCGCTGCGAGTCGTATTTTAAATTCTCTTCTCGGTGTTTGCATATCCCTATGAAAGACTGTCTCTCGTGTTTGAGGTACTTCTTGAGAAACTTTTGCCTAGATGGTCAACGCAAGCGATCAGAATCATTTACAGTCAATTTGTCCTCAATGAAACCGTGAATATTTCTGAGTTTCTAATTATTAATCAATAGTAAATTTGAAAAATGACTTCTGCTTAGACTACTTATTTTAGGAAATTTTAACGACACCAATTATTCCTGCTTTTTGAAAAAATAGTAACACAAAAATCGATAATTTGTGGACCTTTTGATATTAATTTAACTTTATCGAACTACAAATGCATGTAATTAATTGCCGAAGTTTTGCTTAAGAATCATTTTGCAATTGATTATGTAACCTCCAAAATTAAAAAAAATTCTTATAATTACTGATGACATTTTGTTATTTAGATTGATAATTCATAATGTTCATAGGGTGTGGCTTTGCAACTTCACAAATTCTCAATCACCTATAATTTTCATATATCTTCACAAATACTTATACCTACTTATTATCTTACTAAGTAATTATATATCCAAAAAAAAAATGTGGGGATCTATGTTTCTTTCCAAGTGAACACAGCGTCGGAGTAAGATGTTCACTTTATGTAGAAGTTCTCTTAATTGTCTTTCCTGTAAAACAAAACGAAACAAAGAAATTGCCAAGCAAACATTGCCATCATTATGAAATAGTGTTATTTAATATAGAAACAAGGGGCATCGTTTCCAAACTTGAAAGCCAATTTATGGTACATGGGAATTGACCGATGTCTTCAACCGTCTTCGTTTGATGGGACACAGACTTCAAAGTTTGAACTAGCTTAATTGTCTAGTGCATCAAATAAATCCGAGGATTCATGCACAGACTTGAAGGTTAGAATAGCCCTGTGCAGCATAATGAACAGCACTGCATGTAAAAAATGCTCAATAGCTTTCATTTAAACAGCTGTACCCCAAGATTTATTGACCCCCAAAAGATACCACTTATAATGGGAATAACAAGTTTTTTTATTTCATTGAGAGCAGTGTTAAAGAAGCGAGACAATGAACATTTCCCCACCGAGGAATCTAGCTAGAAATTTTTAACGGTTGAATTCATGTTGACATGATGAGTTTATAACACGTCTGTGCTGAAGGCTACGGCTGAGGAATTCAGCTTTGTATTAATAACATTTTACTGGTTTAATATCACCTTACTGTACCTTGAAGAAGTATGCTCCATGAAGTATTAATCCTCTCCAAAGCAGTCTAGTGTGACGTCATCTCCAATCAGCACAAATGGCGCCCAGTGGCAAGTCGCACCGAAATCTGTTGATATCCTCATGTGGCTTGATTCCCTCATGTAGTTAGTGGCGCCGCTTAAGGCTTGGCTGGCTCTTTTGCCTCGGGTCAGGTGTTGGTAAAACACGCGCATGAACTCTAGGGTCGCGTAGTCGTCAATTGCCCATAGTGCCACAAGGACAGAACGGGCCCCTGCGCCCAGAAATGCCCGAGCTATACCGACCACACCATCGTCACAGACCTCTCCTTGGCCACTATGGCAGCAGCTCAGCACCACAAGTCTTGCTCTGAGGCCAACACCTAGCACATCTGGCATGGTCAGCAAGTAATCCTTTCTACTGGGGATCTTGGATTCTCTCGATAAATTGGGAGCCAATAAAATCGCACCGGTTTTAGAGTCGCCATGCGCTGCAAGGTGTATCAGTGCAACGTTGTTGAGCCTGCTTAGCACTGCTTCCTTCGTAGCATCTGAACCAATGAGAGGGGACGTCCTGGCAATGGCTGCGATCATCTCTGCTTCTCTCCTGGCAGCGGAAAGTTGACGCAGTTTTGGTCCTTGGTAGTTTACAACTTCTTGCACCCACGGATCTCCTACAACCAGAGCACCGCGTTTGCAGTGGTGATCGGTTGGAGCATCCATGATCATCTTCAAACAGGTCAAGGAAGGAATTACACGGATGCTGAACGATTCGCACAGGAAGCGGGACTCGGTGTCTTGTAAGGCACCAAAAGGAACCAGGAAGAACTCACTATCGGGGACGATAACGACCTCATTTCCATGAAGGTGGGGAATTACTGGAGCAATAATGACGTCATAAAGGACGGAGAGGAGTTTTCTGTGAACAGGAGGTGACGTACGTGATGCGTTTTCGTCACCGTTACGCAGAATTTCGTCAAAACTGAGAAGCGACAAGTCGGTCGGCCTTTGTACTGTTAAGCCACCTTTGTTGCGGAGTGCATCTAGTGACCTATCCTCGCACCTTACTCTGCGTTTAACACCAACCTCTTATAGGTTTCCGCGAGGAATGAGCTGAGGAATGAGCTCTGAACTTTAGAATGGTGTTCAGCGAGATTACTCTGACTGAAGTGGACTTGTTTTCCGTCTTGCAGTAGCCACACACTGATTACATCTTGGAAAACGGCCAGAAAGATAGTGTTGGCAGGGGCGCGGGTGAACAATTCACTCGCTGTTTCTTGCTGTGAGTTTTCTGCTGAGTCCTGGCCATGGTGGCGTGCTTCAAAACCATACTGTGTTTCCAGCAGGTCGGCTAGAGCTTGTGCTCGTCCCTTCTCAGCAGCTAACAAAGCTTCGTCTGTCTTGTCTAGTCTGAGTAGAGTGGCAGAGAGCGCTGCGTACGCAATTCTAAAGAATTGTCGTATGGAAATCTTCATCCAATCCTCCAAAATATTCCAGTCTCGAATGGAATTTGCTTTTTCCACAGCAGACTGATAGGAGAGAACAGCATCGCTAAAAAATCTACACTCTGCCAAGCAGTGTCCTTGATATATCAGTGCTTCTGCTTCGTGAAAGTGGTCGTGGCTTTTCTTGGAAATGAAGAGCAATTTATTATTTAATTGCATCACCTGCTTAAGGTCACCACGAATGAATAATGTAGACCTTAATTTGCGAAGAGCATGTTTTTCGCCTTCCCTGTCTCCGATTTCTTCACAAATGGTTAGACATTTGCTGTAGTAATGCTTGGTTTTCTCTGTGATCACGAAGATATTGGTGTATTCTTCCAATAGAGAAATATGCATCGCCTTCTTTACCTTTGTCGCCAAGTTCCACGGAAATGTGTAAATACTCTTGGTAGAACGACATGGCTTCTCTCATGTAGTTTGAACTATGTACTTCATCCAAGCCTGTAAGGTAACACGTGTCGCCAAGATTCCGGTACGCAAGTCCCTCTCCACGTCTGTCTCCCATCTTTTCGCAAACTGCAAGATCCTCGCTGTAGTACTCTTTGGCCTTTTTAAAGTTCCTGCAAACTTGGTACAAGTTGAAATGGGGCTCACCTATTCTCTCTTGCTGAGCTGCTGCCAATCCTGTTTCCTTCATTATCTCCACGCGGCGTTTGAAAGTATTCTTCCGCGTGGTGATAATCCTGAGGAAGATGGCACTCCCATGATAAAGACTGATAGACCACTGCTAAAATGACACCGACACTTTCTTCTCCTTCTCGGTCTCCTGATTCCCTGAAAACAGCCAGACATTGATTGAATTGAGGTATTGCGTTTTCTTTCTCACCACTCTCCAACAAATCGAAACCACTATGCGAGTAAATATACATCCGCCATCTTGTCTCCAGTCTTTCTACCTAATAAATGTTGAAGTAAGGTAACCTCGGGCACGGTCGAAATCGTTTCGAGCTCCATAAGATAGTCCAGTGCATTCACCAATGATTTTGCTTGAGAGGCTTCCTTTTCCGTCGTTAATTTCCTGTATGACAAACAATTAAATAAGCCGGGCAGTCTATGGTTAATGAAAGAAGACATTTTGCAGTGCACTTTATTTTATAGGAATAGCGTTTTTCCTGTCGAGACTGGATATATGTATTGTTATATTTCCGCAGATTTTAAGCTGGAAATATTCTTGTGAATATTCTTAGATTATACCTTAACCGCATCAGTGTCGGCTCTCGCGTTGAGTTTCTGTGCATCAGTTTTTTTAGCTTCATCCTCAATAGACTTGCTCTTTACTTCCTGCAAAGTCTTATTTTCCGGATCAATCTTCTCACAGTCAAGGTTAAGAACACTTTGATAGTTGCCACTGACTGAAGCGCTTTAGTCTCAGGCAAAAAGTCTTTTTACTGGTCTTCCCTCGATTGGATTGGACAGTTTTTGAAAATAGATTAAAGTTTGGTATCGATATTTCCAGGGAGACAACAACCAAAAATGTGAAATTCAGTAAAAGGTGAATTTTCGCCAACCAATTTGCTATGATTTCAGCATCCTTAACTATGTTGCATGGACGGTGAAATATACAGAAGTTAAAAAAATGCCTACCGAGTCTTCAGGAATTTTAAAGAAGCACTCAAAATCGCACATTGACGAAACATTTATACTATGGAAGAGAAAATTACAGTTAAAGAGAATTATTTCAAGGAAACTTTCATGATCGGTACATGACGTAGCTTCATGACATGTGTTAGTATCACTTTGAAACAATCTTATCAAAATAGCGCTAATCTGCAGGTTCCTTTACCATTAGAAATCTTTTCGCGATTTACTCGAAAACAAGCAGACAGAATTTATTTATTTCTGTATATTCTACTCTTCTCTTGTTTACCACGCGAAGCCTAAGCTGAAACTCAAGTGTTCGCGAGGACAAAGAGACCTAGTGCTTGGCAAATAAATTGAAGAATATAATATTTTGACGGAACCGTCTAAATTTAATATAGATACTTTCGTAATAATCTAGTCCGAGATATTGTTTGTTTGTAACTTCAGGACAATTTAGAACAATATACGAGCAAGCAATCCCTCGAAATTTGCGGTATTCCGACAGGCGCGTATGCTTCGACAGAAGAAGTGTTAATCTGCAAGTTCCTTTTAAAAAAAAAAGAATGGACAACAACTTTAAGTTTAAAACAAGACATGTTTCGATCGTTCAACGATCATCTTCAGTTGTGAATTGGTAAGTTCCTTTACCATTATTATGCTTAAAGTATCATGGTTAGAAATCTTTTCCGGTGCGATTTACTCGAAATCAGGCAGACAGAATTTATTTACTTCTTGTACATTCTACTCTTATTTCGTTGACCACGCGAAGCCTAAGCTGAAACTCCAGTGTTTCGGCGGGCAAAGAGTCCTAGTGCTTGGCAAAGAATATATAATATTTTGACGGAACAGTCTAAATGTAATATAGACACTTTTAGCAATAATTCAGTCCGAATTTAGATGTTTGATGATTCACTACATCATCATCCTGGTGATTCAAACAAAGAATTCGAAAGGAGTCACTAAAAAACGAGATATTGTTTGTTTGTAACTCAGGACAGGACAGTTTAGAACAATATACGAGGAAGCAATCCCTCGAAATTTGTGGTATTCTAGCAAGCGCATGTGCTTCGTCTGAAGTAGCGGTACTTCAAATCGCAGCTGTGTACTATGTCTGCAGAGGACGTAAATATCTCTCACAGAGTCAAAAGTAATGAAACATGTACCGTTCTGGTGAAGTTCCAGAGCCACAAGGGAGACTAGATTATATAGGAAGCCAGAACGAAACTAAAAATCCTGAACACTTTAGGTTACTAGACATATTCATGGACGTGCCAACGACCACATGAATTGCAGTAGGAATGGGACGTATCTTCATAAATGAAGACCTTACGAGCTTCAGCTATAGGAAAGATCTTCTCAGAAAAGCGAACGACACTCGCAAGGATGTACTTATTATCAGTGCCTGGTCAACTGATGGAGCCCCACTAAGGATCTATGTACAGGAGGACTTGGAAAACCTCTAATATTTGCCACAATTTATACAAACACTTGACTATTAATTGCGCCGGACGGATCAAGAAAGGTACGATTATACGATAACACAAAATACCGACAACATTAAAACGGTAGATTTCATCTTCTCTTATTATTACTACTTGGTTCGGGAAAGGAAATGGATATGCCTAAGGAATACTCACTAATTTGTGTTTTCTTTTTTCGAATTCGCTAGTGCGTTATTATTGTGGTTGTTCTTTTGTTAACTATGTCTTAAACCACTATTTGTAGCTCTTTTTTTTTCTTTTTTCTACGTCACTTGTTTGCTATGCAAACGTCTGTGGAATTAGATATTTTATCGCTAAATGTTCGAGGGATACGGGATCAGATTAAGAGGAGTATTTTTCAGTTATTCTTGAAAGATTTTAAAGCAAATATCTCCTTCCTTAAAGACACCTCCTCAGACCTAAAAGACAGAATTATTTGGAAAAAGGAATGGGGAGGTGAGATATTTTTCTTCTATGGCATTAACAACAGCAAAGGCTTCTTCATTCTAATCAACCCCACTATTTATTGTCAGGTAGATTGCTGTTACAGCAATAAGTCAGGAAGAATAGTGCCAATTACGATTACCTTTGACCCCCAAAAATTATCACTGACTTTGTTCATCTATACGCCAAACAAACAATGAACTACAGGAATTTGTTAATGACTACAATGGATATGTTCATTGGAGAGTACGCCAACCTAAGTTTCGTAAATTTACGTATGAATCAAAAACACTGAATAGAAATGAAATCTAGGATAGACTACTTTCTTTTGGTTAAAATCTCTAACAAAAAAGTGTGAAGAAAACAGAATTTATCCATCAATTGCATCCTACCACAACGGAATTTACATATCTTTGTCTTGGCCATGCGGAAGCCCAAGGGGACCCGGAGTCTGGAAATTCAATAACAATCTTGACAAGATGAAGAATCCGTGGAGTGGGTGCGTGGAGGCCGAAAACGGTACTGAATGTTGATCTAAAAATTGCTGCGAAGGCAATAGCTAAAAGAGTAGAAACGGTTTTGACGAACTTATACATCCAGACCAAACAGGCTTTGTAAAAGGACCCTACACTGGGGGAAACATTAGACTTTTTAGCGATGTTTCAGACTTAACAAAAGAGCAAAACATTCCTGGCATTCTAGTCGCTCTTGATTTTCGTGAAGCATTCGGCTCTTTTCGAATGGCCCTTAATTATGAGAACAAAATAGAGGCGATTTGGCTTGGAAAGTGGGCTAACAGTAAAACCAACCCCCTGGACATAAAGTCGATGCACAACCTTGTTAAGATCCCAGGAGTTCACTTCTTCTTCCCAATGACGACCTCAACTTTAGCTTGAAATTAAGAAAGCTACAAACAAAACTGGATATGTGGAGTGCTAGAAGCCTCGCGCTATTTGGTAGACACTTAATAACCAAAGCTCTGGGGATCTCACGGATCATTTATTCCTCTTCAAATATTGAAGTTCTTGATGGATACAATCGCAGGCATGCTAAAAAAGAAGTTGTTCAATGTATACATTGTATTGTAATGTAAAAGGTGACGTAGCCGCTAAAATGTTAATAATAAAGAGAAGAAAATAAGGATCAATATCAGTATCTGGGCAACTGCGCACCTACCCCTCCCCTAACCCAACATGTTATAATAAGTTAATAAGTTAGTGTTACTGTTTGGTTAGGGGAGGGGTAGGTGCGCAGTTGCCCAGATACTGATATTGATCCGAAAATAATATATATTATATAATTACATTGGTAAAGGATACTGTCAACCCATCGCAGCACCACTTGATTGCTTCTTCATACAACTGAAGTTCCTTACAGCCCTTTGCTCCTGTTGGTATCAAGCGGCAGAAAAATGATAAAAGTAGAGACTCTTTAAAAGTCTTGGAAATACAAACGAAAATTATCAATGTGTTGCGTTCCTTTTTTTTCTAAAAGGAGTCGTCATGATAAATCCAAGATAACTTATCATAGTACTGTAATCCATCAATTATTTACTCTCACGCGCGATTGGCTTAAACACGTCATGTGACTGAATATGTCCCGACTAAAACTGGGGAATATCCAAGTGATATTCTCCAATTTTTAAAACTCCACATATTGTAAAAAAATATTTAAAGGATAGTAAACACAATAGCCTCCATTTGGTGCGAAAATATGCTCTAATATTTGTCCTTGGACATTTTCTGTTCCTGAAAGCTGACAATTTTCCTCGAGCCACGCTCTCGGTAAACTGTCGGAACAGATAATTTGCATGGACAAATATCCGAACATAATTTCACGCCAAATGGACGCTTTTTGTTTAATATTCTTCGAAACGCATGCAGTCTTAAAATTGGGAGATATCACTTGGTTATTCCCCAGTTTAAGCCTAAACATAATCACTAACGTGATGCGTTTAGACCAATCACGCAAACTAAAATATTTGATGGATTACAAC